>JAKCPB010001003.1:0-95378 GCA_021442155.1 Cymbidium sinense
AACTTGTAGGTTTAGGTTTTTTTTTTAGTTTATTTTTAGGGTTTAGGGTTTAGGGTTAGCTTAGGGTTTAGGTTTTTTTCTAAAAAAAATTGTGTAAATCGGTTTGTTTAGGTTTATTTAGTTTATTTTTATTTATTTAGTTTATTTTAATTTTTATTTTATTTAGTTTAGTTTATTTATTTTAGGTTTATATATTTTAATTTAGGTTTTTTATTTTAGTTTATTTTAGGTTTAGGTTTATTTTTTAGTTGAGTTTTATTTTTATTTTATTTTTTAGGTTTAGGTTTTATTTTTAATTTTTAACTTTAGTGGTTTATATTTTATTTTTTAGGTTTTATTTTAGGTTTATTTTAGGTTTTATTTTTAGTTTAGGTTTAGGTTTATTTTTAGTTTATTTTAATTTATGTAGTTTAGGTTTAGTTTATTTTAGGTTTAGCTTAGGTTTTATTTATTTTAGTTTAGTTTATTTTATTTAGGTTTAGTTTATTTTATTTTATTTTATTTTTATTTTTATTTTAGTTTTTAGTTTATTTATTTATTTATTTTATTTAAGTTTAGGTTTATTTATTTATTTTATTTTAGGTTTTATTTAGTTTAGGTTTAGTTTTAGGATTTTAGGGTTTGGGGTTTAGGGTTAGAGTTGTGGTTTAGGGTTTAGGGTTTAGTGTTTAGGCTTTAGGGTTTAGGGTTTTTAGTTTTTATGGTTTACAGTTTAGGCAACCATTCATGGATTACCTAGATAAAGGCAAACTACCTCAAGAGTAGTTTGAAGCCTATCAGATGAAGGAGAGAGCACTTTCCTATACTCTTGTGGATGGTGTCTTGTCGGATCTTTCGATCATATGTGGTTACATTGTCTAGACAAGCACGATGCCCGTAAGATTATGATCGAGGTACACTCAGGATAATCTGGAGACAACCAATCCGATCCGAAGATGAAAGCCAAGATCAAGAGACTAGGATACCACTGGTCGTCGATGATCAAAGATTGCATGGATACGCATAGGCAATGCCACCAATGTCAAATACACCATGTGGTCCTACACAAACCACCCAACATTCTACATCCTACATTGGCCTCATGGCCATTTGAATGTTGGGGTACCGACATAGTAGGTCCGATTGATTCTCCTTCTTTCAAGGGTCATCGGTTCATCTTAGTTGATATTGCCTATTTCTCCAAATTGGTGAAGGTGATTTTGCACAGAGAGGTCACAACAGAGCATGTACTCTGATTTTTTAAAAACCATATCGTATATAGGTTTGTACTATCTCGATGAATTATATCTGATAATGGTACTTCATTCAAGAGCACCGAGATCAACAACTTTGCCTAGAGACACAACATAGATTGGAGATATTCTACCATCAACTACCCGAGGGAAAATGGCTTAGCAAAATCCTTCAACAAAACTCTCATCCAAATACTAAAGAAGACACTCGACCAAAATAAGCGATAGTGGCATGAGAAGATAGTCGAAGCCTTGTGGGCCTACCGCACCACATATAGAACTCCAACTTAGTGTATGGGTCTGAAGCTATTCTACCATTAGAAGTCTAACTCCCATCACTAAGGATAGCTGTGGGTAGCAAGATCATGAGAGCAGAATGCCAAGTTGCGGTTAGAAGAGCTTGAAGGTTTGGAGGAGAGACGCTTGTGGGCTTGCCAAAACCTTGAGTTGTACAAAGCAAAAATGATTCAAGCTTAGAACAAGTTGGTCCATTCTAGAGATTTTTAGGTAAGAGAGCTTATTTTAGTTCTAAGGAGATCAATTATTTCCCGTCGTAAGATGGGAGGCAAGTTTGAACCCACATGGGAAGGCCCTTTTGCCATAGAGAAGGCCTACCAAGGAGGGTATTATCAGCTTATTAATCAAAAGGGAGAGTGCCCAATGCTTCCAATCAATAGACTCTACTTAAATAAGTAATATAGATCATGTTTTAAAATAATTATCATCAATGAAAATTCCAATTCAATTCAATCTCTTCCATGTTGAAAGTATTCTTGTGAATCGCCATGATGTGTTTAAGATAGGTGTAAGGAACCAGAAAGATCCTATCCTTCATCAACACAAAAGCTCAAACTACACACAAACATATATAAACAAACACATATCTTTTATCTCGCTACTGAGTTGAGATAACGCCCCTAGTGGCACTCACAAGAGTGCTTCTAGGTCGAACATGCTACCCTGCTAGTGTGTCACCCCAGTGGTCTACTTGCTTTGGAGGATGTAAGTCTACTATGCTTTCCTTCCTTACTTGGCCACTGCACATCGACGAGCACCTTGTTAGTATGGTAGGCATTACTATGTGGCCGGTAAGCTACCTCTTGTTGGCTTTGTTTAAGAGGATGTGAGTTTACTATGCTTTCTTCTTGGATTAGCCTTTGTACACTAACTGGGATGAGTATATTTGAGGTTTAGGATAAGTCCCCTAGCATCTCCTTCCCTCCTGAGGTTTAGGGTAAGTCCTTCCTCCCTCGCTTAGTAGTCGCTCGCCGTGATAGCATCTATCCTACCAACGATGACTATTCTAATGATCGTGCTTGGAAAGTTGTACACTTTCTTTTAGATTGATCGTTGCACACTGGGTACTTTAGGTTTATTCTCACTATGCCGAGATACACCACTAAGCTAATGGATACACCTTAGGTTGGTTGGTTCTCGCACCTTAGATACCCCACCATATAGATGTTCCGCTATGCTTTCTCCTTGTTGGCCACCATACACCTATAGGCTTTCTTTTCTGGCTCAAGATAATGCCCCCTAGTAAAGACCTCCTATTGGCACTATATTTGGGTTACATCCTTTGTGACCCCATTTAGACACTACTACTATTGACAGATTCCCTTTCCTAGTAACCACCATGTTGTTGGAGAAATTGTCCTATGGATGTGCAGATTCTCCCTTGGTCCAATAAATCTGAGATAGGTCAAGACCGACATAGCCCCTTCTTAGTGTGGTCCCACGTAAACATATACACAAAATATATATATATTCACTTATCGAGGACACCCTAGCGATACCTTTTCCCAAGGTATTCTATCTTTAGGTGTTAGAAAACACCTATAGGAATCGCCTGACTACTCTTGAGTTGATATAAGTCCCCAGTGGGCATTCACTCAGTAGTCGCCCCTAAGTCGGGTTTGATTTGTTGTGCTACTAACAAGTCACCCCAGTGGTTGTTCCTTACTTTAGAAGATGTAAGTCTATTATGTCTTCTACTATAGTCATTCAAAAAAGGCAACCCCTTAAGTTGGCTAGCTCTACCCCATGGCTAGTATCCCCTTTGGATTTGTAAATCTGAGATAGAATAAATCTGATAAAGCCCCTTCTCAGTGGGTCCATCGCACACCGACATGGTCCATAAATTAAATCTATCAAATTTGATCGAGTTCACATCCCAACGGATATGCCCTCAATTCAAAATCAAACTAAACCAAACAAACCATATCAAATCACATGAAATTAAAATAAAATTAATCCTGACTACTTTTGAGTTGACATAAGTCCCCAATGGCTTTCACTCAATAGTATCCCTCGGTCAAGTTTGATTTGTTGTGCATCTAACATGTCACCCGGTTGTTCCTCGCTTTGGAATATGTAAGTTTGTTACACCTTCTTCCTAGAAAATCCATTGCACACCGAAAGGCAACCCCTTAGGTTGGCTAGCTCTACCCCACAATAGGTAGACTATCCCTTTTGATTTGTAAACTTGAGGTAGGTCAAGGTTGATATAGCCCCTTCTCAGTGGGTCCATCGCACACCAACATTGTCCATACATTAACTCAGATTAAATTAAACCCAATCTAATTTTCCTAATATAGTTAAATCACACCCTTCTCCCTAGTGGAGCCCCAAATCATATATAAATAAGTCAAGCAAAAAAAATCAAATTCAAAACCAACCTCCCTAGTGGAGCCAATTTAAACCATCTCCCAATAGAGTCTAAATCAAAGAAATCCAATCAAGCTTTTATCCCCAGTGAATAGCCTGAACCTGCTTGCCTAATGGAAGGTTCATATACCCGATCCCCAGCAGACTTGAGCTCATATCTCTAGTAGATATGCCTCTACATCAGTTAAAAAACAAATTAAAGTCGATTAGATCTTAATCCCTGGTGGATTATACATTCTTATCCCCGGTGGATCTTATTTCCACAAATCATATAATCAAATCAAATTCAAACCTTATCCCCAACAAGATTTTCTTCTTCTATTCCTCGACATAGACCCCTCACATGTCATGTCCAAGCATGTGTGATCCCTAGTGGATCTCCTCCATGTCCTTGACATAGAATTCTCATCAAATCTTATTTCTTCTCTTATGCACACCTTTAATACTTCAACCAAAAGCCTAACAATGTATTCATTCAAATTACATCATCTTAACATTGTAATCAACATTTTATGATTTGTGATGGTGCAAGCTCAAACTAACTATACAATATCATGCTAAACATATTATAGTGTGAATTGACACACTATATTATATTATAATATATGATGTTATATTATAACTTGCTATAATATAATATATTGTCTAACATTACACCTCATCACTTAAAAGAAACAAATAACAAAATTTTCTCAAAATATGAATAATGTTCATTTTGGATGTAAAATTGTTATTTTTCTATTAGAAATGGTATAAAATAGCATAATTTTGGTGTTGCTTCTTGGTGTGTGCCATGAATTTGGCCAAATTCTTGCATCTCAACCTTCAAATTAACATTTTTGTGAGTTATGACCCAATGTATTATAACAAAAGTAAAACATACTAAAATGTACAATAACATTTAGTAACACACCACCACATTCATATAAATGTGAGGTTATATTGTACATTATATTTTAATATGCTTTCATATAATATATTATCTTACATTACACCTTAAAATAAATCACTTTAAGCAAAAAAAATTATAAAATTTGGTTGGAAAATGATAATTTATTTTGGATGCAAAATTCAATTCTTTTGATTAAATGAGACACCATATACCCCAATGATGTTCCCTAAAGTTTACCTTAAATTTGGCCAAATCCCATCATCTCACCTATAAATTAGTATTTTTATGAATTTAATGAAACAAACTCTACTACATCATACTATAACAAACTAAAATATGCTAAACAACAAGTAATAATACAATAGTGCTATAATGCCTGATGCTACACTATATTATGACATCCTATATTATAATACACTATAATTTATTATATTATATTATATTGCATATCGCATCACAAGGGATTGCTTAAGAAAAAATCATAAAATTAGTCTAAATAATAAAAAACTATATATTTTAATCATCACTTACATTTTTAAATTAAGATAAATACATTATGATGCCATGCTCTACCTATTATGAATTTGGCCAAATTCCACCATTTTAAAGTCTAAATCAACATTTTAAAAATAATGCTAGTGTAGTCGGACTACATGATTATAAAATACTAAAAGAATTTAAAATACATGAAGAATATATTATGATATATGATGATATTATGCTACAACATATAATATTTATTTTGAACATAAAATCTTACTTTTATACTACAAGTGGCATAGCACACCTTTGGTACTACAACCTAATTCCCACTTCAAATTTAACAAATTTCATCATCTCATTTTTTAAATAAGTATTTTTATGATTTATATTAATATAGACTATAGGGCACAATACCATAATATACTAAAACATTTAAAAACATCTTATAACATCCAAAAACACATCACTACATGCTCAAATATATGATGTTGCATTATACTATAATATATGATATTATAATATGATATAGGATTAGGGATTAGGATATTCAAATCTCTAATAGTCAAGCGAAAGTCTCTTGAAGACGTTTTCTTTAGCTACCATAACTATGTTAGGATTAGGTCATTCTTTAGATCTACTCCTAATGACATCTTTATTCAAGGTTTAGGTTTGGGGTTTAGTGTTTTTTAGAGTTAGTTTAGGGTTTAAGGTTTGGGGTTTAGGGTTTAGGTTTTGGGTTGTAGGTTTTAAGGTTTATGGTTTATGGTTTTAGGGTTTAGGGTTTAGGGTTTAGGGTTTAGGGTTTAGGGTTTACCGAGAATAAATTCATATTCAACATTTTTTCATTTTGATTTCATCAACCAAGTAGCACCCCAACTTTTCAAAGACACAAGCGATGACATAGATTAAAAATGAGCACATATAGAGTAAATCAAAAACTTTAAATAAGTAGAACCATCTTACTATAAAGACACAGTTCCATAAGCAGTAGATCAGATCAGTCATTCTTGAATTTCTCCAATTCTCATCTGAACCACCCCACCTCGAGTAGTGATCCGCCATCATATCCTAATCTCTTCCTCCATCTCCACCATGTAACCTCATCCCTCTTCTCGCCATAACCAAGATCGCCCACCACTAACTCCATATCCACCAACTCTAGATCCCCCACCACCAGCGACATAATCCACCTCATCGCCTCCACCAATGATCTAGAGCCTTGAATGGTGATGTTCCTACCTTCACCTCATTCTGGGGGTTTAGGTTAGTTTAGGGTTTAGGAGGTTAGTTTAGGGTTAAGGGTTTGGGGTTTAAGGTTTAGGGTGCATGTTTTAGAGTTTAGGGTTTAGGGTTTTGGGTTTATGGTTTAGGGTTTTAGGCTAGTTTAGGGGTTTGGGGTTTGGGGATTTGTAGTAGTAGGGGTTAGTTTGTGTTTTAGGTTTAGGTAGGTTTAGGGTTTTTTATTTTAAATTAAGTAAACCGATAAGTTTAAGTTAATTAAAAATTTATTTTTTATTTAATCAATTTATTTGAGTTTATTTTATTTTTTTAAATTTTATTTTATTTTTATTTTTATTTAGTTTATTTATTTTTTTTATTTTAGTTATTTATTTTAGTTTATTTTAGTTGAGTTTTATTTTTATTTTATTTTAGGTTTAGGTTTTATTTTTTATTTTGTAGGTTTAGGTTTAGGTTTTTATTTTATTTTTTTATGTTTAGGTTATAGGTCTTTATTTTAGGTTTATTTTTAGGTTTTATTTTTTAGTTTAGGTTTATATTTATTTTTAGTTTATTTTATTATTTAGTTTATGTTTAGGTATTAGTTTAGGTTTTATTTATTTTATTTTATTTTTTTAGTTTAGGTTTAGGTTTATTTTAGTTTTTTTATTTTATTTTATTTTTATTTTAGGTTTAGTTTTTTTTAAAGTTTAAGGTTTCGGTGTTATTTTTGATTTATTTTATTTATTTTATTTAGATTTGTATTTAATTTTTTATTTTTATTTAGGTTTTTTTTATTCTTAGGTTTATATTATTTTTAGTTTAGTTCAAGTTTCATTTATTTTATTTTAGTTAATTTTATTTTAATTTATTTTATTTGACATAGTTTATTTATATATTATAGGTCATGTCATTTATTTATTATCTTTAGGTATTTAGCCCAGGTAGGTTTAGGCTTTTGGGGATGGTGTGGGCCCAGGTCTAGATTTAGGGGGCCTGTGGTCAGCCAGTGGCCTGGTTTGTGGCCTCTTTAGTGCTCAGTTGTGGCCTAGGGTCAGTTTGATAGGAGTTAGGCCCAGGCCCAGGCCAGGGCTCCAGTTAGTGGTTTGTGGCTCTGGGTTTGGCCTAGGGCTCAGTCACCAGCCCAGTTGGGTGTGGTGGGTGGGGTGGGAGTGTGGTAGTTAGGGGCTCAGGGATTCAGTAGGCCCAGTTCTCAGGCCCAGGTTTAGTGTCAGGTCAGTGGTGGAGTAAGGTCAAGGGCTCAGGTTGAGGTTTTGGGCTTTAGTGGCTCAGTGGGGTCAGGTTGGGGTTCAGGATGGGCTCAGGATTGTGGGTTTAGGTCAGTTTGTTTTAGGGCCTAAGATTTTAAGTTTAAGGCTCAGGGTTTGGGTTTGGGGTTTAGGGTTGTTGGCTCATTTAGTTTAGGTTGATCTTGAGCCTTTAGGGTATTCCTGAGGGTTTAAAAAACCCAATCAAACCATTAGGCTCTTTAGCACTGTTTTATTTATTTTATTAATCTTTAGCTTTATTTTATATTTAATTTATTTAGTTTTTCTTTTATTTAGGTTTTGCACTTTTAGTTTAATCTTTAGTCGTTTATTTTCTTTTATATTTTAAATTTTATTTTCATTCTTCATTTTATTTCTAGGTCTAGTTTGTTTAAGATTTTTATTTTATTTTCTATGTTTATGTTTTAGGTTTCATTTTAGGTTTATTTTAGGTTTTATTTCTTTAGTTTAGTTTAGGTTTATTTTATTTATTTTGATTTTATATAATTTTAGTTTGTAGTTTAGTTTATTTTAGTTTAGATGTGTTTTATTTATTTATTTTAACATGTTCAGGTTTATTTTATTTTGTTTATTTTAGGTTTAGTTTTTTTTTTTAAATTCAGGGTTTAGGTTTAATTTTTTATTTATTTTAGGTTTAGGTCTTTATTTAGTTTTTATTTTATTTTATTTTAGGTCAATTAATTTTTATTTTACGTTTAGTTTTTATTTTATTTAGGTTTTTTATTTTTAGCTTTATTTTATTTTTTTAGTCTAGTTTAGGTTTTTATTTATTTTATTTTTATTTTAAGTTTTTATTATTTTTATTTTATTTTTAAGTTTAGGTTTAGGTTGAGCTTTAGGTTTAGGTTTAGGTTTAGATTTTTATTTTATTTTATTTTATTTATTTTAATTAAGTTTAGGTTTATTTATTTATTTTATTTTTAGGTTTTATTTAGTTTAGGTTTAGGTTTTTAAGTTTTTAGTGTTTAGTGTTTAGGGTTTAAGTTTAACGTTTTAGGTTTAGGGTTTAGGGTTTAGGGTTTAGGGTGTTTTAGGGTTTAGGGATTAGGGTTTTTTAGGGTTTAGGGTAAGTTTGGGTTAGGTTTAGGGTTTTAGATTTTTTTAGGGTTTAGGGTTTGGGGTTTTAGGTTTACGGTTAGTTTTAGTGTTTAGGCATTAGGGTTTAAGGTTTATTATTTAGGGTTTCAGATTTAAGTAGTTAGGGTTTTTTTAAAAAAAATGAAGTAAATCGGTAAGTTTAGCTTTATTTAGTTTATTTTTTATTTGTTTTATTTTTAAATTTTTCTTTAGGTTTATTTTTTATTTTATTTTGTTTTTAATGGTAGGTTTATTTATTTTAGTTTAGGTTTGTATTTTAGTTTATTTTTAATTTTATGTTTAGTTTATGTTTATTTTTAACTTAGTTTTAATTTTATTTTATTTTTCATTTTAGGTTTAGTTTAGGTTTTATTTATTTTTTTTTTTTTTTAGGTTTGGGTTTTAGTTTAAGTTTACTTTTAGGTTTTATTTTTTAGTTTAGGTTTAGGTTTATTTTTACTTTTTTTATTTTATTTAATTTAGGGTTTAGGTTTAATTTATTTTACGTTTAGTTGTAAGTTTTATTTATTTTAGTTTAGGTTTATTTTATTTTGTATATTTTAGGTTTAGTTTTTTTTAGTTTATGATTTAGGTTTTAGTTTTTATTTTTTTAAGTTTATTTTTTAAGTTTAGATCTTTATTTAGTTTTTATTTTATTTTATTTTATATTATTTTATTTTAGGTTTATTCATTTTATTTTACTTTTAGTTTTTTTATTTAGGTTTTATTTTATTTATTTATTTTTTAGTTTAGGTTTTATTTATTTTATTTTAGTTTAGTTTTTTTTTATTTTATTTTTTTATTTTCTTTTAGGTTTTGGTTTAGGTTTAGGTTTAGGTTTAGGTTTTGGATTAGGTTTTAGTTTAGGTTTTTATTTTATTTTATTTTTTAAATTTATTTAAGTTTAGGTTTTTTTTATTTATTTTATTTTTAGGTATTATTTTGTTTAGGTTTAGGTTTTATAAAGTTTAGGGTTTAGTGTTTAGGGTTTAGGGTTTAGGGTTTAGGGTTTAGGGTTTAGGGTTTAGGGTTTATGGTGTTTTAGGGTATAGGGTTTAGAGTTTAGGGTTTAGAGTTTATGGTTAATTTAGGGTTATAGGTTTAGGGTTTAGGGATAGTGTTAGGGTTTAGGGTTTAGGGTTTAGGGTCTGGGATTTAGGGTTTAGAGTTTATTTTTTTAATTAAGTAAACCAATAGGTTTAGGTTTATTTATTTTATTTAATTTAAGGTTTTGGATTTAGGGTTATTTAGAGTTTAGGTTTAAGGGTGTTTTAAGGTTTAGGGTTTAGGGTTGTTGGTTTAAGGTTTAGGGTTTTGGGTTTAGGATTTAGGGTTTAGGTTTTTTTAAAAAAATTAAGTAAACGGGTATGTTTAGGTTTATTTAGTTTATTTTTATTTATTTTAGTTTATTTTATTTTTTATTTTATTTTGGTTAATTTTTATTTTATTTAGTTAGTTTATTTATTTATAGGTTTTTTATTTTAGTTTATTTTTTTAGATTTAGGTTTAGGTTTAGGTTTATTTTTTTAGTCGAGTTTTATTTTTATTTAATTTTCTAGGTTTTGGTTTTATTTTTTATTTTTTAGGTTTAGGTCTAGGTTTTTTTCATTTTTTTTAAGTTTAGGTTTTAGGCTTTTATTTTAGATTTATTTTTAAGTTTTATTTTTTAATTTAGGTTTAAGTTTATTTATAATTTATTTTATTTTATTTAGGTTAGGTTAAGGTTTAGGTTATATTTATTTTAGTTTAGGTTTAATTTATTTTATTTTATTTATTTATTTTTATTTTAGGTCGATTTTTTTTTTTAGTTTAGGGTTTAAGTTTTATTTTTTTTATTTATTTTTTATTTTTTGGTTTATCTTTTAGGTTTAGCTTTTTATTTAGTTTTTATTTTATTTTATTTTGCATTTATTGTAGGTTTATTTTATCTTTATTTTACATTTAGTTTTTATTTTATTTAGTTTTTTTTCACTTAGGTTTATTTTACTTCTTAGTTTAGTTTGAGTTTTTATTTATTTTATTTTAGTTTACTTTAATTAGTTTATTTTATTTTATTTTTAAGCTCAGGTTTAGGTTTTAGTTTAGGTTTTTATTTTATTTTAGACTCGAATCTTCGACGAACTCATTCATCATCAAGTCGAGTGCTATGTTAATGATCTCGTGATCGAAAGTAGAGAAAAGAAAGACCATCTCTTTGACCTGAGAGTAGTTTTTGAACTGTTAAGACAATTTATCCTCAAAATGAACCCCTAAAGTGTGCATTTGGAGTAGCTTTAAGGAAATTCCTTGGGTTTGTTGTCCGACACCACATAATTGAAATCAATCAATCGATATTGAAATTCCACTCCACAAAGGCTTAACTCAACTCATTCCAAGAGGTTGGCTATCAAAGATGCTTTATATCCAACTTATCAGGAAGATGTCAGCCATTCTCAACACTTGTCAAAAAGGATGCCAAGTTTAAGTGAGATGACAAGTGTGAGGATACCTTCAAAGACATCAAGCATTACCTGATGATGCCGTCAATTCTAGAAGCCCCTATCTAGGGAAAGTGCCTCATACTTAACACTGCTGCATTAGATGACTTCCTTAGTTCTTTTTTGGCCCAAGAAAATGACAAAGGGAAGAAAATATAATACTACCTCACCGTATCTAATCCTCGGCTAATTATCCACCCATTGAAGCATTGCTTAGCTTTAATCTTTGCATCCCAAAGCTACGACTACATGCTTCCTGAGAAGGTGAACTTAATTTCTAGGATCATTCCACTATAATATCTCATGATATGGCCAACGGTATCCGGATAGTTGGCACGACATTCCATGATCCTCTCGTAGTTTGACATTACCTTCACATCCCACCATGCGATAAAAGGATAAGGCTAGATTTCTTAGCGACATACTTCTTGCGACTCTACTTAGTGATGATCTCCCCGATGATTAAATCATGAACTTAGGGGATACTAGCATTCACTGTTGGGAGATGTACTTTGATGGTGCGGCTTCCTCCCAAAGAGGAGAAGAACCAGAATCTACTATGTTAGGAAAGGTAGCGGTAAGAATAGTTCTCTTAACTCCAGACTACGATGTGATGAGATTCTCATATCATTTATCCAATCCTTGCATTAATAACAAATCAGAATATGAGGCTCTGATTTCCAGTTTGGAGCTATCCGTTACTTTCAGTATCCAAAACATCAACATCTTCAGGGATTCTCAACTAATTATCAAACAAATCACTGAGTCCTATAATGTTATAAAGCCCAAGCTCCATCACTACCATAAGTACACCATTGAGTTGTTGGCCCAAATCCTAGAGGTTTCCATTTATATGATTCCTCATGGAGAGAAGCGTATATGCTTTAGCTGCTTGCCAAGGAATTGACGTGTCCGGAGTATGAGTATATATAATAAAGGTCTAAAATAGAGAAGTCTTATCTTTTATTGTTATTGAACTCATCAAAAAGTCCTCTCTTAAATGGGAGGTTGTCATTTTAAAGAAGGATGAGGAGTTATATTGGAGTAAACCATTCATGGATTACCTAAATAAAGGCAAACTACCTCAAGAGAAGTCCCAAGCCCATCAGATGAAGCAGAGAGCACTTTCCTACAGTCTTGTGGATGGTGTCTTATACCGGTGGTCTTTCAATCATATGTGATTATGTTGTTTAGATAAGTATGAAGCCAGTAAGATTGTGACTGAGGTACACTCATCTAAATACTAAAGAAGACACTCGACAATAACAAGCAATAGTGGCATGAGCAGTTAGTGGAAGCCTTATGGGCCTAATGCACCATATATAAAACTCCAACTCAGTCTACTCCTTTCTCCTTAGTGCATGGGTCTGAAGCCATTCTACAATTAAAAGTCCAACCCCCATCACTATGGATATAGTTGTAGCAAGATCACATTCAAACAAGTTATGGTTAGAAGAGCTTGAAGGTTTGTAGGAGGGACTACTTGGGCATGCCAAAAAACTCAAGTTGTAAAGCTAAAATGATTCCAAGCTCACAACAAGTTGGTCCATCCCAGATCTTTCAAGTAGAGCTTATTTTAGTTCAAAGAGACGATTATTGCCCATCGTAAGATGGGGAGGTTTGAACCCACTTGGGAAGGCCCTTTTTCCATAGAGAGGGCCTTCCAAGGAGGATTTTATCAGCTTATTAATCATAAATGAGAGTGCCCAATTCTTCCAATCAATGGTCTCTACTTAAGAAAATATTATAAATCATGTTTCAAAATAATTATCATCAATGAAAATTCCATTTCGAATTCAATCTCTTTCATGTTGAAAGTATTCTTGTTTGCGAATCTGCCAAGATCTATTTAGTGTAGATGTAAGGAACCCGAGTGGAATCTTATCCTTCATTGATATAACACAAACACAAACTACACACAAACCTATAAAATAAACACATATCTTTTATCTCGCTACTGAGTTGAGATAATCCCAGTGGCACTCCAAGAATTTCTAGGTCGGACATGCTACCCTAGCTAGTGTGTCACCCAGGTCTTCTTGCTTTGGAGGATGTAAGTGCTATGCTTTCCTTCCTTACTTGGCACACACACATGAGCATTGTTAGTTTGGTAGGCCTTACTGCATGATTGGTAAGCTACCTCATGTTGGCTATTTAAGAGGATATGAGTCTATGCTTTCTTAGATTAGCTTTCATAATGTTGAGTACATTTGAGGTTTAGGATAAGTCCCCTAGTGGCTCCTTCCCTTCTGACTGCTTCAAGTCTAGGTCCAATCCTTCCTCGGGGCTCCTAGCGTAGTAGTTGCTCTAGGTTAGATAACATGTGGCTTCTTTATGATAAACTATCCTGATGATCAATTTTTCTTTGAGAGTGGTAAGCCTACACACTTTCTTTCTAGATTGATCATTGCACACCGATGGGCACCTTTGGTTGGTTGGTTTTTACTATGCTGATGAATACACCACTCATGTTGATCGATACACCTTAGGTTGGTTAGTAATCGAACCGTAAGATACACCACTCATGGCAGATGTAAGTCTACAATGCTTTCTCATTTAGTTGGCCACTGTACACCTATTGGCTTTCTTTTCTAGGGCTCTGGATAACGCTCCTAGAAGCACCTCCTCTTTGGGTATTATATTTTATTCACATCCTTTATAACCCCATTTAGACACTACTCCGGTTATTATCGGATTGGATAGTTTCCCTTTCCTAGTAACAACCTATGTGGTTAGTGAATCCATCTTGTGGATGTGTAGATTCTCCCTTGGTTTAGTAAATCTGAGGTAGGTCAAGGCGGACATAGCCCCTTCTTAGTGTATTCCCGCATACCAACAGGTCCACAAACATATAAACAAAATATATATTCACTTGGATTAGAGGACACCCTAGTGGTACCTTATCCAAGGTGTATCCTATCTAGTGTCAACAAAACTCCTATAGGAATTGCCTGACTAATTTTTAGTTGATATAAGTCCCCAAGAGCATTCACTCAGTAGTCGCCCAAAGTCAGGTTTGAGTTGTTGTTCTACCAATAGGTCACCCGAGTGGTTATTACCTGCTTTAGAAGATGTAAATCTGCTACACCATCTTCCTAGCACAACCGTTGCACACCAAAGGCAATCCCTTAGGTTGGCTAGCTCTACCCCATAACCAGTAGACTATCCCTTTGGATTTGCAAATCTGAGATAGGATAAGTCCGATATAACCCTAACTCAGTGGGTCCATTGCACACCTATAAGGTCCATAAATTAAATCTTTTGAATTTGACCGAGCTCACATTCTCAACGAATATGCCCTTAATTTGAAATCAAACTAAACCAAACAAACCATATCAAATCACATGAAATTAAGATAAAATTAATTGACTTTTTTTGATGACATAAGATTCACTCAAGAATGCCCAAGGTCAAGTTTGCCTTCACATTAATTAAACAAAATAAAATAAAGTTGATTAGTTTTTAATCCTCGATGGATTATAATCCTTATCCCCAACGGATCTTCTTTCCACAAATCATATAATTAAATCAAATTCAAACCTTATCCCTAGCAGATTTTCTTCTTCAATGCCCTCGACATAGACCCACATGTCATATCTGTTGTGCATCTTGGATCTCCTCCAAGTCCTTGACATAGAATTCTCATCAAATTTTATTTCTTCTCTTATGCACACCTTTAATACTTCAACCAAAAGCCTTACAATGTATTCATTCAAATTACATCATGTTAACATTGTAATCAACATTTTATGATTTATGATGGTGCAAGCTCAAACTAACTATACAATATCATGCTAAACATATTATAATGTGAATTAACACACTATATTATATTATAATATATGATGTTATATTATAATTTGCTATAATATAATATATTATCTAACATTACACCTCATTAGAATCACTTCAAAAGAATAAATAACAAAATATTTTCAAAATAATGTTCATTTTGGAGATAAAATTATTATTTTTCTATTAGAGATGGTACAAAATAGCATAAATGTGGTGTTTCTTTTTCATGTGTGCCATGAATTTGGCCAAATTCTTGCATCTTAACCTTCAAATTAGCATTTTTGTGAGTTTTGACCCAATATATTATAATAAAAGTAAAACATACTATAATGTACAATAACATTTAATAACACACCACCACATTCATATATATATGTGAAGTTATATTGTTATGTACATTATATTTTAATATGCTTTTATATAATATATTATCTTACACTACACCTTAAAATGAATCACTTTAAGCAAAAAATTTATAAAATTTGGTTGAAAATGAACATTTATTTTGGATCCAAAATTCCATTCTTTTGATTAAATGACACCATAGCACACCCCCCAATGATGTTCTCTAAATCTTACCTTAAATTTTGCCAAATTGATCATCTCAACCTATAAATCAATATTTTATGAATTATACCAACAAACTCGCTACATCATATTATAACATACTAAAATATGCTAAACAATAAGTAGTAATACATAATAGTATGCTATAATGCATGATGCTACATTATGTTATGGCATCCTATGTTATAATACACTATATCATATTATATTATACTATATTGCATATCACATCACAAGGAATTACTTAAGGTAAAAACTTTTATAAAATTAGTGTAAATAATAAAAAAATTTATATTTTAGTCATAACACTTACATATTTTAAATTGAAATAATATATTATGATGTCATGCTCTACCTATTATGAATTTGGCCAAATTCTACCATTTTAAAGTCTAAATCAACATTTTTATAAATAATGCTAGTGTAGGCTCGACTGCATGATTGTAAAATTTTAAAAGAATTTAAAATGCATATAACAATATATTATGATATATGATGATATACTATGCTACAACATGTAATATTTATTTTGAACATAAAATCTTACTTTTTAGACTACAAGTGGTGTAGCACACCTTTGGTACTACAACCTAATTCCCACTTTAAATTTAACAAATTTCATCATCTGATTTATTAAATCAATATTTTTATGATTTAAATAATATACATTATAGGGAACAATACCATAATATACTAAAATATTTCAAAATATCTTATAAAATCCAAAAACACATCACTACATGCTCAAATATATGATTCTCATTACACTATAATATATGATATTATAATATGATTTAGGGTTAGGGTTTAGGGTATTCAAATCTTTAATAGTCAAGGGAAAGTCTCTTGACGACATTTTCTATAGCTAGAATAACTATGTTAAGATTAAGTCATTCTTTAGATCTACTCTTAATGATATTTTTATTCATGGTTTAGGGTTTAGGGTTTAAGGTTTAGGGTTAGGGTTTAGGGTTTGTGCTTAGTTTAGGGTTTTGAGTTTAAGGTTAGTTTATGGTTTAGGGTTTGGGGTTTAGGGTTTAGGGTTTAGTGTTTAGGGTTTAGGTTTAGGGTTTAGGGTTTAGGGTTTGGTTTTAGCTTTAGAGTTTAAGTTTTAATTTTAGGTATTATGATTTAAGGTTTAGGGTTTAGGGTTTAACGGAGAATAAATTTAGATTCAATATTTCTTCTTTTCGATTTCATCAACCAAGTAGCACCCTAAGTTTTCTAAGACACAAGCTATGGCATAGATAAAAAATGAGCACCCATAGAGCAAATTCAAAACCCTAGATAAGTAAAATCATCTCTGCTATAAAGGCAATTCCATAAGTAGCAGATTGGATCGATCGCTATTCAATTTCTCCAGTTCCCATCATAACTAACATCAGGTAGGGATCATCCATCATATCCCTCTCTCCTCCCACCACCACCAGTTCCACTCCTCCCGCCTCTATAACCACAACTACTTTGGCCACCACCTCCCTATCCACTAGCACCTCCAAGTCCCCCACCACCACTGCGATAACAGATGATCTCCATCGCCAGATCTAGACTGAGCCTAGTTGATGGTGATGTTCTTGCCATCAAGGTTCTGCACATTCTTTGGGTTTAGGGTTACTTTAGGGTTTAGGGTTAGTTTAGAGTTTGGGATTTAAGGTTTAGGGTTTAGGGTTTTAAGGTTTAGGGTTTAGGGTTTAGGGTTTAAGGTTTATGGTTTAGGGTTTAGGGTTTTAGGGTTTAGGGTTGTTGGTTTAGGGTTGTAGTTTTAGCATTGTAGGTTTAGGGTTTGGTGTTTAGGGTTAATTTTAGGGTTGTAGTTTATTTGAGTTTATTTTATTTTATATTTTATATTTTTATTTAGGTTTATTTTTATTTTGATTTACTTTAGCTATTTATTTTAGGTTTTTTTGTTTTAGTTTAGGTTTCTATTTTTTTTAGGTTTAGGATTTTTTTTTAATGAGTTTTATTTTTATTTTATTTTTTTTTTGATTTAGGTTTTATTTTAATTTTTATTTTAGGTTTAGGTTTTATTTTATTTTTAGGTTTGTGGGTTTAGGTTTTATTTTAGGTTTACTTTTAGGTTTTATATTTTAGTTTTAGGATTAGTTTTTTAGTTTATTTTATTTTATTTTATTTATGTTTAGATTTAGGTCATTTATTTTAGGTTTAGGTTAAGATTTTATTTATTTTAGTTTAGTTTATTTTAGTTTAAGTTTAGGTTTATTTTATTTTTATTATTTTATTTTAGAATTATTTTATTATTAATTTAGGTTTAGTTTTTATTTTATTTAGGTTTTTTATTTTTTAATTTAGTTTAAGTTTTTATTTTTTTATTTTAGTTTAGTTTTAATTTTTTATTTTATTTTTTTTTAGGTTTAGGTTTAGGTTTTAGTTTATGTTTTATTTTTTTTTTTTTTTTTATTTTATTTTTGTTTATATTTTTATTTATTTTATTTTCATTTATTTAGTTTAGGGTTAAGTTTTAGCTTTTAGGGTTTATAGTTTAAGGTTAATGGTTTGGGGTTTAGGATTTGAGGTTTAGGATTTAGGGATTTAGTTTTAGGTTTAAGATTTAAGGTTTTTTTTTAACAAAGAACAAATTCATTTCTTTTTCTCGATTTCATCAACCAAGTAGCACCCCAAGTTTTCTAAGACACAAAAGATGATATAGACAAAAAATGAGTATCCATAGAGCAAATCAAAATCCTTAGATAAGTAGAAACGTCTCTACTGAAAAGACAGTTTCATAAGTAGCAGATTGGATCACCATTCTTCAATTTTCTAGTTCCCATTAAAACCACCCCCCTCGAGTAGGGATCCACCATCATAACCGATCTCTCCTCCTCACCACCTCCATAACCATTACTCCTAACAAGACCTTCCCCACCACCACCATCGCAATAACCACTGCCTTCACCTCCATCGCAAGATCTAGACTGAGCCTAGTTGACGGTGATGTTCCTGCCTATAAGTTTCTATCTAATCTTAGGATTTAGGGTTAGTTCATGGTTTAGGATTAATTTAGGGTTAGTTTAGGGTGTAGGGTTTAAGATTTAGTGTTTATGGTTTGGGGTTTGTGGTTTAGGGTTGTAGGTTTGTGAGTTTAGATTTGTGGTTTGTGGGTTTAAGTTTAGGGTTGGTATAAAATTTAGATTTTAGGTTTGTGGTTAGTTTTGGTTTATGGTTTAGGTTTATGTTTTAGTTTAGAGTTTGGGTTTGTCTGAGTTTAGGATTGGTGTGGTTTAGTTTGTATGTTTAGTATGTATGTTTGGGTTTTATGGTTTGTGGTTCAAGATCTCTGTGGGGTTTAGGTTTTGGGTTTAGTGGTTTTGGAGATTTAGTTTAAGGTTTGTGGGTTTTGGTTATAAGTAGGTTTAGTAGTTTAGTTTTAATTATAGGGTTTAGTTTAATTTTTTTAATTTAAGTAAACTGGTAAGTTTAGATTTATTTAGTTCATTTAGTTTATTTTTTTTATTTGAGTTTATTTTATTTTTTAATTTTATTTAGGTTTATTTTTTATTTAGTTTAGCTTATTTATTTTATGTTTATTTTTTTATTTTAGGTTTTTTAGTTTAGTTTTAGTTTATTTTTTTGAGTTTTATTTTTATTTTGTTTTTTATGTTTAGTTTACTTTTTTTATTTTAGGTTTAGGTTTTATTTTATTTTATTTTTAGGTTTAGGTTTTAGGTTTTATTTTAGGTTTACTTTTATTTAGTTTAAGTTTATTTTTATTTATTTTATTTTTTTAGTTTAGGTTTTAGGTTTAGTTTAGGTTTTATTTATTTTAGTTTAGTTTAGTTTTATTTAGGTTTATAATTATTTTGTTTATTTTAGTTTTATTTTAGTTTTAGGTATTTTTTTAGTTTAGGGTTTAGTTTTATTTTTTATTTCTTTTAGGTTTTATTTTTTAGGTTTAGGTTTTTTATTTAGTTTTATTTTAGGATTATTTTATTTTTATTTTATGTTTAGTTTAATTTTATTTTTTTTTATCTTTATTATTATATGTTAATTTATTTTAGGTTTTATTTATTTAATTATAATTTATTTTATTTTTTATTTTATTTTATTTTAGTTTATTAGTTTTATTTTAATTATTTTATTTCAATTTTGGTTTTTTTATTTATTTTATTATTAAGTTTTATTTAGTTTATGTTTAGGTTTTTAGGTTTCTAGGGTTCAGAGTTTAGGATTTTGGGTTTGGGGTTTAGGGTTTAGGATTTTGGGGTTTAGGGTTTTATGGTTTAAGGTTTGTTCAGGTTGGGTTTGGTTTAGGGTTTAATGTTTCAGTTTTGTCAGGTTAATTTATTATTTGTATTTGGGGTTTTGCATTTTAAGGCCTAGGGCTCAGTGGTAATGAGGCTGGGGTTTATTATTTTAGTATCGAGTTGGGGGTAAGGTTTTGGTAGGGTTTGTATTTAGGAATTTTTTAATTTAAGCAAACCCGGTAAGTTTAGATTTATTTAGTTCATTTAGTTTATTTTTTTTTATTTGAGTTTATTTTATTTTTAATTTTATTTAGGTTTATTTTATTTAGTTTATTATTTTATTATTTATTTTTTTTTTATTTTAGGTTTTTAGTTTAGTTTTTTTTAGTTTTAGGTTTATTTTAGTTGAGTTTATTTTATTTTTTTATGTTTAGTTTACTTTTATTTTTTAGTTTTAGGTTTTTATTTTATTTTTAGGTTTAGGTTTTGTTTTTATAGGTTTACTTTTTAGTTTAGTTTAAGTTTATTTTTAGTTTATTTTATTTTATTTTAGGTTTAGTTTAAGGTTTAGGTTTATTTTATTTATTTTAGTTTAGTTTAGTTTTATTTTAGGTTTATGTTAATTTATTTTGTTTATTTAGTTTTATTTTAGGTTTAGTATTTTTTTAGTTTAGGGTTTAGGTTTTATTTTATTTCTTTTAGGTTTTTTTTAGGTTTAGGTTTTATTTAGTTTTATTAGGATTTTATTTTTTATTTTAGTTTAATATTTTAGGTTTTTATTCTTTGGTTTATTATATGTTTAATTTTATTTTAGGTTTTATTTATTTAATATAATTTATTATTTTATTTTATTTTATTTTTAGGTTTATGTTTAGGTTTTTTTTAATTTATTTTATTTCAATTGGTTTTATTTATTTATTATTTATTTAGTTTATGTTTAGGTTTTGTGCAGTTTGAGGATTGGGTTGGGTCAGTTTGGGGTTTAGGTTATGGAAGGTTTAGGGTCAGGGAAGGTGGGTTAGTCAGCTTTAGGGCTCAGTGGTTATTATTTAGGTTCTGGCCTGTGCATTAGGAGGGTCAGTGGCTCATGGTCAGTAGTGGTCAGTTTAGGGTTGGGTTTGGGTTTAGGCCTAGTTGGGGCTCAGGGTTTAGGTTTAGGGTGGGTTAGGTTTATGGTCAGAGTTTAATTCTGTTTATGGTTTTATTGAGGCTAGTTGGTGTTTAGGGTTTAGGGTTTAGAATTTAGGATTTGTGGTAAGATCACCAGGTTTGGCTCTTTATTAAGCAAACCAGATTTTAATTTTATTTAGTTTTATTTTATTTTTTTATTTTATTTAGTTTATTTTATTTATTTTAGATTTATTTTATCTTTAGTTTTAGTTTTATTTATTTTAGGTTTATTATTTAGTTTAGGTTTTATTATTATTATTAAGGTTTATGTTTTTTTTAATTTTATTTTAAGTTTATGTTTTATTTTTTATTTTGGTTTAGTTTAGGTTTTCTTTATTATTTTATTTAGGTTTTAGGTTTTATTTTATGTTTACTTTTAAATTTTATTTTGTTTAGGTTTAGGTTTATTTTAGTTTATTTTATTCTCTTTAATTATTTGTTAAGTTTATTTAGTGTTTAGGTTTTATTTATTTTAGTTTAGTTTATATTAGTTTAGGTTTATTTTATTTTGTTTATTTTAGGTTTAGATTTTATAGGATTAGGTTTATTTTATTTATTTATTGGTTTTATTTAGGTTTATTTTTTAGGTTTAGTTTTTATTTTTTATTATATTTTAGGTTTATTTTATTTTATTTTACATTTATTTGTATTCTTTGTGGTTTTATTTTAGGTTTATTTAATATGTTATGTTTAGGTTTAAGCTCAGTTTAGGTTTAGGTTTTATTTAGGTTTGCTTTAGTTGTTTTTTAATTTTGTTTTAGGTTTTTATTTTTTTTTAAGTTTTATTTATTTTAGGTTAAGATTTTAGTTTTAGGGTTTGGGGTGCAGGTAGGGTTTAGGGTTTAGGGTTTTAGGGGTCAGGTAGATCATGTTCAAGGTTTAGGATTGAGTTTAGGTTTGGGTTGGTAAGGTGGGGTTGAGTTTAGGGTTGTGGTTGGATAGAGTTATGGTTTAGGGTTTGTGTTATGGTCATTTTTAATTAAGAACTCATAGGTTTAGTTTTATTTTGTTTAGTTTTTATTTATTTGACATATTTTATTTTTTTTATTTTTATTTAAGTTTATTTTACTTTTTAATTAGTTTAGTTTATTTTATTTTAGTTTATTCATAGTTTAGGCTTTTATTTTAGTTTATTTTTTTTAGTTTAAGTTTATTTTTCAGTTTTAGTTTTATTTTTTTATTTTACTTTTAGGCTTTGTTTTTTATTTTTAGGTTTAGATTTAGGTTTTATTTTTATTTTGTTGGTTACAATTTTAGGTTTTTATTTTAGGTTTATTTTTAGCTTTTATGTTTTAGTTTATGTTTAGATTTTAAATTGATTTTATTTTATTTAAGGTTTAGGTTTAGATTTAGGTTTAGTTTATTTTAGGTTTAGGTTCAGATTTTTTTATTTTAGATTAGTTTATTTTAGTTTAGGTTTAGGTTTATTTTATTTTTATTTTATGTTTAGGTTTATTAGTTTTAGTTTAGGGTTTAGGTTTTATCTTTTATTTGTTTTTACATTTTATTTTTAGGTTTATCCTTTAGGTTTAGGTTTTTATTCAGCTTTTTATTTTAGGTTTATTTATTTTTATTTTAAGTTTAGTTTTTATTTTATTTAGGTTTTTTATTTTTAGTTTAATTTAAGTTTTAATTTATTTTATTTTAGTTTAGTTCTAAATTTTTTTTATTTTCTTTTTAGGTTTAGCATTAGGTTTAGGTTTTAGTTTTGGTTTTTATTTTATTTTCTTATTTTATTTTAATTTATTTGATTTTTTATTTTATATTTTAATTTTAGGTTTAGGTTTTTTATTTTGGGTTTTATTTAGAGTTAGGGGAGTTAGGTTTAGTTGGTTTAGGGTTTGTGGTAAGGTTTAGGTTTTAGGGTTTAGGGTTTTTTAAGGTTTAGGGTTTAAGGTTTTGGGTTTAGGTTTTAGGTTTAGGGTTCATGTTTTAGTTTAGGGATATGGGTTTTGGGTTTTGGGTTTTTTTAATAGAAAACAAATTCAGATTCAGCATTTCTTCTTTCAATTTTATCAACCAAGTAACACACCATGTTTTCTAAGACACAAGTGATGCCATAGATAAAAATGAGCACATAGAGAAAATAAAAACTCTAGATAACTAGAACCTCTACTATAAGACAGCCCATAAGTAGATCGGATCGTCATTCTTCGGCCCCATCAACCACCATTACTCATGTAGTAGGATCCACCATCATATCTTGTATCTCTCCCTCCTCCCCCACCATGGCTATAACCTCTGGTTTATTTTTAGTTTATTTTATTTTATTTAGTTTATGGTTTAGGTTTTGTTTATTTTAGGTTTAGGTTTAGGTTTGATTTACTTTAGTTTAGATTTAGGTTTATTTTTTTAGTTTATTTTAGGTTTTTTTTAGTTTAGGGTATAGGTTTTATTTTTTATTTATTTTCAGGTTTATCTTTTTCATTTAGCTTTTTATTTAGTTTTTTATTTTATTTTATTTTTATTTTACGTTTAGTTTTTATTTAATGCTATTTTATATTTTTAGGTTTTTTTTATTCTTTAGTTTAGTTTTTATTTTTAAAATTTTATTTTCAGTTTATGTTTAGGTTTAAGTTTAGGTTTTAGTTTAGGTTTTTATTTTATTTTATATTTTTATTCTTTTTAAGTTTAGGTTTTTTTAGGTTTTATTTAGTTTAGGTATAGTTTTGTTTTAGGGTTTAGTGGGGTTTATGGTTTGAGGTTTGGTCAGGATTTAGGGTTTAGGGTTTAGGGATAGGTTTTTAGGGTTTAGGGTAGAGTTTAGGGTTTAAAGTTTATGGTTTTAGGTTTAGGGTTTTTAAGTTTTGTTTAGGTTTATTTTAGTTTCTGGTAGTTTGGGTCCACAGTTTATGATTTAAGATTGGGTTTTATATTTAGTTTATTTTTTTTATTTATTTATTTATTTTTCAATTTAGGTTTTAGGTTTTTTATATTAGTTTATTTTTTCTTTGGTTTTATTTTAGTTTAGTTTAGGTTTATTTTATTTATTTTATTTAGTTTTGGTTGAGGTTTATGTGTCGCTTATCTGGATTTAGGTTTAAGTTTTATTTATTTTATTTTGCTTGTTTAGTTTAGGTTTAGGTTATTTTTTTATTTAGGTTTATTTATATTCTTATTTTTTATTTATTTTAGTTTATTTTATTTTCAATTTTTATTTAGGTTTATTTTTTTTTTTTTTTATTTTAGTTTATTTATTTTAGGTTTATTTATTTTAGTTTAGGTTTTTTTATTTTAGTTTATTTTTAGGTTTAGGTTTAGTTTTATGTTTAATTTTAGTTTAGTTTTATTTTTTTTATTTAATTTTTTATTTTATTTTAGGTTTAGATTTTATTTAATTTTTTAGGTTTAACTTTTAGTTTTTATATTAGGTTTATTTTATGTTTTATTTTTAGTTTAGGTTTTGGTTTATTTTAGTATATTTTATTTTATTTAGTTTAGGATTTAGGTTTAGTTTATTTTAGGTTTAGGTTTTATTTATTTTAGTTTATTTATTTAGTTTAGTTTATTTTATTTTGTTTTATTTTAGGTTTAGTTTTGTTTTTAGTTTTAGTTTAGTTTTATTTATTTTATTTTTTTAGGTTTATTTTTGAGATTTTATTTAATTTTATTTTATTTTAATAAGTTTATTTTATTTTATTTTATGTTTAATATTTATTTTATTTGGTTTTTTTTTATTTTTTTAGTTTTATTTTTTTTTTAGTTTAGTTTAGGTTTCATTTTTATTTTATTTTTTATTTTTTTTATTTTATTTTATTTTAGGTTTAGGTTTAGGTTATGGTTTTAGGTTTTAGTTTTAGTTTTATTTTATTTTATTCAGTTTAAGTTTTTTGTTTATTTTAATTTTTATTTTATTTAGTTTAGGTTTATAAGTTTTTGTGGTCGTGGTTTGTGGTTTAAAGTTTAAGATTTAGGGTTTGGGTTTAAGTTTAGTGGTTTGGAGTTTAGAGTTTAGAGAGTTTGTGGTTGTGGTTTTAGGATTTAGGATTTGTGGGTCAGGTTTTGTGGTTGGTGTTTAGGGTTTAGGGATTAGTGTTTAAGGATTTAGTGTTTAGGTTTAAGGTTATAGTTTTAGGTTTAGCTTTAGGGTATGTATTTTAAGATTATTTATTTATTTATTTTATTTTTTTTAAAATTAAGTAAACCCAGATGTTTTGATTTATTTAGTTTTATTTATTTATTT
Source organism: Cymbidium sinense (assembly GCA_021442155.1). Lineage (NCBI taxonomy): Eukaryota > Viridiplantae > Streptophyta > Magnoliopsida > Asparagales > Orchidaceae > Cymbidium > Cymbidium sinense. The sequence goes on from JAKCPB010001003.1 coordinate 25,253, forward strand.
TAGTTAATTTTATTTTTTTATTTATATTTAGTTTTATTTTAATTTTTTATTTAATTTAATTAATTTATTTTATTTTATTTTTTAGGTTTAGGTTTATTTCTTAGTTTAGTTTTATTTTTATTTTATATTCTAGGTTTAGGTTTTATTTTTTATTTTTAGGTTTTTGTTTTTACTATTTTTTTTTAGAATAGGTCTAGGTTTTATTTTTTTAAGTTTATTTTTAGGTATTATTTTTAGTTTAGGTTTAGGTTTATTTTAGTTTATTTTATTTTAGGGTTTAGATTAAGGTTTAGGATTAGGTTTATATTATTTTAGGTTTAGGTTTAGCTTTTAGTTATTTTAGTTTAGTTTATTTTAGTTTAGGTTTAGGTTTCTTTTATTTTTATTTTAGGTTAGGGTTTAGGTTTAGGGTTTAGGTTTTATTTTTTATTTATTTTTACATTTTATTTTTAGGTTTAGGTTTTTATTTAGTTTTTATTTTATTTTATTTTAGTTTATTTTATTTAGGTTTTTATTTTATTTTTTTTTTACTTTAGTTTAGGTTTTTTTTATTTTTAGTTTAGTTTTATTATTTTATTTTTTTTAAGTTTAGATTTAGGTTTTAATTTAATTCACTTTTATTTTATTTTGGTTTAGGTTTATTTATATTATTTTATGTTTTATTTCTTTAGGTTTAGCTTTTAGCTTTAGGGTTTAGGTTTATGGTTTTAGGGTTTAGGGTGGTTAAGGTTGTGTTTAGGTTTATGGTTTGGGGTTTATGGTTTAGGTTTTGTGGTTTAGGATTTGGTTGTGGTTTAGGTTTAGGGTTTAGGGTTTGGGGTTTGTGGTTTAGGGTTTGGGTTTTAGGGTTTAGGGTTTAGTTTAGGTTTAGGTTATGGTTTAGGTTTTATGTCTAGGATTCAGGTTTTGGATTTTTTTCCTTTAACGAAGAACAAATTTAGATTCAACATTTCTTCTTTTGATTTCATCAACCAAGTAACACACCAAATTTTTAAGACACAAGTGACATAGAATAAAAAATGAGTGATATATAGAAAATCAACAACCCTAGATAACTAGAATTGTCTCTCAGAAGATATAGTTCCATAAGTAGATTGATCTACCGTTTTAGTTCCTATAGTTCCCATCAACTACTGCCTCAGTATTGGGATCCAAAATCATCTCGATATCTCCCTCACCACCACCATGGTCAGCCTCTTTGCTTCTCCGCTCCATAACCACCATGCCCACCACCAACTCCATATCCACCAAGACCTCTAGAACCCCCACCACCACCGCATCGCCTCGCTTCCATCGCCAAATCTACACTGAAATGTTGCTGATGTTCTTGTCCAAGGTTCCCACTAGTGTTTAGGTTTAGTTTTAGGTTTATTTGGTTTTAGGGTTTATGTTTATTTTTAAATTTATTTAGTTACTTTAGGATTAGGTTTAAGGTTTGGGGGTTAGGGTTTAGGGTTTAGGATAAGGGTTTAGGGTTTAGGGTTTAGGTTTGGGGTTTAGTGTGTAGGTGGTTTAGGATTTAGTGCTGACAGGGTTTAGGTTTAGGGTTTACAATTTAGGGTTTAGGTTTTTTATTTGTTTTATTAGTTTTAGAGTTTAGGGTTTAGGATTTATGGTTTAAGATTTAGAGTTTAGTGTTTTTTTTTTTAAAATTCAAACCCCAGGTTTAATTTTATTTAGTTTATTTAGTTTAGGGTTTGGGTTTTTGGGTTTGGGTTTAGGTTTGGGGTTTTAGGATTTAGGATTTAGTGTTTTTTTTAAAATTAAGTAAACTGATAAGTTTAGTTGTATTTATTTTATGTAGTTTATTTTTTATTTATTTTAGTTTATTTTCTTTTTTATTTTTACTTAAGTTTATTTTTATTTTTATTTCATTGAGTTTATTTATTTTAATTTAGGTTTTTCATTTTAGTTAATTTTTTTTTAGGTTTAATTTTTTGAGTTTTATTTTTATTTTATTTTTAGTTTTATTTTGTTGGTTTATTTATTTTAATTTAGGTTTTCATTTTAGTTAATATTTTAGGTTTAGGTTTAATTTTTTGTTGAGTTTTATTTTTATTTTATTTTTTATTTTTATGTTTAGGTTTAGGTTTTTAATTTATTTTTTTAGATTTTAGGTTTTAGGTTTATTTTTAGGTTTACTTTTTTAATTTAGGTTTAAGTTTATTTTTAGTTTATTTTATATTATTTAATCTAGGTTTAGGTTTAGGTTTTATTTATTTTAGTTTAGTTTATTTTTTTTGGTTTAGGTTTATTTTATTTATTTTATTTTATTATTATTTTAGGTTTTGGTTTTTTTTCAGTTTTGGGTTTAGGTTCAACTTTATATTTATTTTTAGGTTTTATTTTTAGATTTATTTTTTAGGCTGAAGTTTTTATTTTCGATTTATTTTAGGTTTATTTTATTTTTCTTTTACATTTATTTTTTATTTTATTTATGTTTTTTATTTTGAGGTTTATTTTGCTTTTTAGTTTAGTTTTGGTTTTTATTTATTTTATTTGAATTTATTTATTAGTTTATTTTATTTTATTTTAGTTTAGGTTTATGTTTAAGTTTAGGTTTTATTTTATTTTAGACTTGAATCTTTGATTAACTCATTCATCATCAAGTAGAATGCTATGTTGATGATCTCCTGGTCAAAAGTATAGAAAAGGAAGACCATCTCTTTGACTTGAGAGTAGTTTTCGAACAATTAAGATAATTTAATCATAAAATGGACCCCCAGAAGTGTGCATTATGAGTGGCTTAAGGGAAATTCCTTGGGTTTATTATATGACACCAATGAATCCAAATTGATTCGGAGAAGACCAAGGCGATATTAGAAATGCCACCCCCTAAAAGTTTAACTCAACTCAGATCATTTCAAGGGAGATTGACATATCTAAGATGATTTATATCCAACCTATCAAGAAGATGTCAGCCATTCTCAGCACTTGTCAAAAAGGATGGCATGTTCAAGTGGGATGACGGGTGTGAGCATGCCTTCAAAGACAACAAGCATTATCTAATGACGTCGCTAGTTCTAGCAACCCCTATCTCGGGCAAGCCACTCATACTTTACACTACTGCATTAGATGACTTACTTGGTTCTTTGTTGGCCCAAGCTAATGACGAAGGGAAGGAAAACACACTCTAGTACCTCAACCATCATCTAATCCTTACTAAGGCTAATTATCCAACCATTGAGAAGTATTGCCTAGCTTTAATCTTTGCATCTCAAAAGCTACAGCACTACATGCTTCCTTATAAGGTGAACTTAATCTCTAGGATCAATCTCCTATAGTATCTCATGACATGGCTGACGCTATCCTAACAGTTGGCACGACGGTCCATGATCTTCTCTTAGTTTGACATTACCTTTATACCCCTGTGGTGGTGAAAGGACAAGCACTAGTGGATTTCTTGGCAACACACCCACTTATTGTCTTCTCAAGTGATGATCTCCCATGAACAAATCATGAACTTAGGGATACTATCATTCACCACCGGAGATGTACTTTGATGGTGCAGCTTCCTCTCTAAAAGGAGAAAAATTGCAATCTACTATTCCAGGAAAGGCAGGGGTAGGAATAGTTTTCTTAATTACGGACTGTGATGTGATAATATTTTTATATCATCTATCCAATCCTTGCACCAACAACGAAGCCAAATATGAGGCTTTCTTTTCCAAGGCTCGGGATAACACCCCTAGTAGCACCTCTCCTGTGGCACTATATTTAGATCACGTGCTTTGCGACCCCATTTAGACACTACCTGGGTTACTATCAAATTGGACAGTTCCGCTTTCCTAGTAACCAACCTTATGGTTGGAGAATCCTTCTTGTGGATTTGCAAATTTTTCCTTAGTCCAGTAAATCTGAGACAGGTCAAAACTAACATAGGCCCTTCTCAGTGTGGTCCCTCGCACACCAGCAAGGTCCACAAAAACATATAAACAAATTATATATTCACTTATGGATTAGGAGGACACTTTTTCCCAAGAAGGAATCCTATCTTTAGGACAATATCAGCAAAACTACCTATAGGAATCGCCTGACTACTCTAGAGTTGATATAAGTCCCCAACGAAATTCTCTCAGTAGTGGCCCCTAAGTTGAGTTTGATTTGTTGTCCTACCAATAGGTCACCCCAGTGGTTGTTCCCTACTTTAGAATATGTAAGTTTGCTATGCCTTCTTTTTAGCACATCCGTTGCACACCAAAAGGCAACCCCTTAAGTTGGCTAACTTTACCCCATAATTGGTAGACTATCCCTTTGGATTTATTTACCTAAGGATGGTCAAGACTGATATAGCCCCGTATCAATGGATCCATCGCACACCTACAGGGTCCATACATTAACTCAGATTAAATTAAACCCATTCTAATTTCCCCAGTGGAGTTAAATCACACTCTTTTTTCCAATGGAGCCCCAAATCATATATAAATTAGTCATGCAAATAAATCAAATTCAAAACCAACTTCTCTAGTGGAGCTAAATTGATCCAACTCCCCTAGTAGAGTCTAAATCAAAGAAATCTAGCCAAACTCTTTTCCCCAGTGGATACATATCCCAATAAATCTTTGAAATCAAACTCAAATCCCAATCCCCAACAGATAGCCCAAACCTGCTTCCCTAGTGGAATGTTCATATACCCGATCCCCAGTGGGCTTGAGCACGTCTCTCTAATAGATATGCCTCCACATCAATTAAAACAAAATAAATTAAAGTCGATTAAGTCTTAATCCCTGGTGAATTATAGATTATTATCCCTAGTAGATCTTCTTTTCATAAATCAAATCAAATTCAAACCTTACCCCTAGAAAATTTTCTTCTTCTATGCCTGACATGACCTCTCATGTCATGTCCAATGTGTGATCCCCTAGGATCTCCCTCCATGTCCTTGACATGGAATTCTCATCAAATCTTATTTCTTCTCTTATGCACACCTTTAATACTTCAAATAAAAGCATAATAATGTATTCATTCAAATTACATCATGTTAACATTGTAATCAATATTTTATGATTTGTGATGGTGCAAGATCAAACTAACTATATAATATCATGCTAAACATAATATAGTGTGAATTAACACACTATATTATATTATAATATATGATGTTATATTAGAATATGCTATAATATAATATATTGTCTAACATTACATCTCATTAGAATCACTTAAAATGAACAAAAAACAAACTTTTCTCAAAATATGAATAATGTTCATTTTGGATGTAAAACTTTTATTTTTCTATTATAAATGGTACAAAATAACATAATTTTTGTGTTGCTTCTTGGTCTGTGCCATGAATTTGGACAAATTCATCCATCTCAACCTTTAAATTATCTTACATTAGACCTTAAAATGAATCACTTTAATCAAAAAATTTATAAAATTTAGTTGAAAAAGGAACATTTATTTTAGATGCAAAATTTCAATCTTTTGATTAAATGACACACCATAGCACACCCCCAAAGCTTACATTGAATTTTGCCAAATCTTATCATCTCCTATATAAATTATATTTTATGAATTATACTAGTAAAACTCTACTACATCATACTATACCAAACTAAAATATGCTAAACAATAAGTAGTACAAATAGTATGCTATATAATTCATGATGCTACACTATGTTATGGCATCCTATATTATAATATACTATAACATATTATATTAAATTATATTGCATATCACAACATAAGGGATTGCTTAAGATGACAAATCATAATTTTAGTTTAAATAATAAAAAACTATATATTTTAGTCATATAACTTACATATTTTAAATTAAAATAAAATGTTATGATGCCATGCTCCACCTATTATGAATTTGGCCAAATTCTACCATTCTAAATCCTAAATCAATTTTTTTATAAATAATTCTAGTGTAGGCTCGACTGCATGATTGTAAAATACTAAAAGATATTGAAATGAGTATAGTTATATATTAATATATATGATGCTATACTATGCTACAACATATAATATTTATTATACACATAGAATCTTACTTTTTAGACTATAAGCGGTGTAGCACACCTTTGGTACTACAACCAAATTCCCACTTCAAGTTTAACAAATTTTATCATCTAATTTATTAAATCAATATTTTTATGATTTATATAAATATAGACTATAAGGCACAATACCATAATATACTAAAACATTTCGAAACATCTTATAACATCCAAAACCCATTACTACATGCTCAAATATGTGATGCTACATTATACTATATAATATATGGTATTATATGATTTGGGGTATTCAATCTCTAATAGTCAAGGGAAAGTCTCTTCAAGATATTTTCTTTAGCTACCATAAATATGTGAGGATTAGGTCATTCTTTAGATGTACTCCTAATAACATCTTTATTCAAGGTTTAGGGTTTAGAATTTGTGGGATAGTTTAGGGTGGTTTGTTTATTTTGGGTTTAGGGTTTAGAGGATTGTAGTTTGGGTTTGGGTTTATGGTTTTAGGGTTTGTGGGTTTAAGGTTTAGATTTTTAGGGTTTAGGTTTAGGGTTTAGGGTTTAGGGTTTAGGGTTTAAGGTTTAGGGTTTAGGAGTTTGGGTTTAAGGTTTTTAGGGTTTAGGGTTTAGGGTTTAGGGTTTTGGGTGTTGATTTTAGGATTAGGGTTTAAGTTTTAGTTTAGGGTTTAGGGTTTAAGATTTTTTTTAACAAAGAATAAATTCAGATTCAACATTTCTTATTTTCTATTTTATCAACCATGTAGCACCCCAAAATTTCTAAGATAGAAGTGATAGCATAGATAAAAAATGAGAACCCTTAGAGGTAATCAAAAACCCTAGATAATGACACGCTCAATAAACAGAGATCGATCCGTCGCTCTTCGCTTAGTTCCCATCAACCACTCTCTCTCGAGTAGTGGGATCCCCATCATACTCTACACACCATGGCTATAACCTCCATCGCCTCCCACCTCCATAGCCACCACAACCCCACCACCTCAATATCCACTAAGATATGGCCCATCACCACTATGATAACCACCTCGCTTCCACCACCTCCGCTTCGCCTTACCCAGATGATCTGCCTAATTGAAAGGATGTTCTTACCGAAAGGTTCCCAATTCTGGGTTTAGGTTAGTTTAGGATTTAGGGGTTAGTTTAGGGGTTTAAGGTATAATTGTGTTTTAGGGTTTAGGGTTTAAGTTTAGGGTTTCTGTGGGGTTTATTATTTAGGTTTTTGTGGTTTAGGTTTAGAGTTTAGTTTTTGTGGGATTTAGGCTAGGTTTAGGGTTTGTATAGGGTTTAGGATTTATAATAGGGTTTAGGGTTTATTTAGTTTATTTTTTAATTTTAATTCATTTTTTTTTTTTTTTATTTAGTTTATATTTTTTTTTTTGTTTAATTTAGTTTATTTATTTTATATATTTTATTTTAGGTTTTTATTTTAGTTTATTTTTTTTTAGCTATTTATGCTTATTTTTAATTTAGTTTTATTCTTATTTTATTTTTTAGGTTTAGGTTTTATTTTTTTATTTTTTGGTTTAGGTTTAGGTTTTATTTTATTTTTATTTTAGGTTTTAGGTTTTAATTTAGGTTTATTTTATGTTTTATTTTTATTTAGGTTTAGGTTTATTTTTATTTTATTTTTTTATTTTATTTAGTTTATAGTTTAGGTTTTATTTATTTAGGTTTCATTTAGGTTTTTATTTTATTTTAGTTTATTTTAGTTTAGGTTTAGGTTTATTTTAGGTTTAGGTTTTATTTTAGTTAAGGGGTTTAGGTTTTATTTTTTATTTATTGTTAAGTTTTATTTTTATGTTAATTTTTTAGGTTTAGGTTTTTATTTAGTTTTTATTTTATTTTACTTTTATTTTATATTTATTTTATATTTTATTTAGGTTTATTTTATGTTTTAGTTTAATTTAGATTTTATTTATTTCATTTTAGTTTAGTTTTTATTTTTATCTTATTTTATTTTATTTTAGTTTAGGTTTTAGTTTACATTTAGGTTTTTTAGGTTTTAGTTTTAGTTTTATTTTATTTTATTTAAGTTTTATTTTTTTATTTTTAAATTTTAGGTTTTATTTATTTTGCATTTTTAGGTTTTGTGGTCTGGGATTTTATTTTAATTTGGTTTAGGCTTTAGTTTTTAGTGAGGGTTTTAGGATTTGTTTAGGGTTTAGGTTTAGGGTTTTAAGGTTTTGGGTTTAGTTAGGGTTGTAGGTTTAGGGTTAGGGTTATTTTTTTTTTTATTTTAAAGTAAGTAGACCATAGTTTCACGTTTATTTAGTTTATGTTTTTATTTTAGTTTTATTTATTTTTTATTTTATTGCTTATTTTAAATTTATTTAGTGTAGTATTTATTTTATTTTAGGTTTTATTTTAGTTTATTTTTTAGGTTTAGGTTTAAGTCTATTTTAATTTTAGTATTTTTAATTTATTTTTTTAGGTAGGTTTTATTTCTTGTGTTTTTGTTTAGGTTTGGTTTTATTTGATTTTACAGGTTTAGTTTATTTTAGGTTTATTTTTTTTTAGTTTAGTTTAGGTTTTATTTTTTATTTATTTTTAGGTTTTATTTTTTTTAGGTTTAAGTTTAGCTTTATTATGATTTGGTTTAAGTTTATTTATTTTAGTTAAGTATTATCTTTTAGGTTTATTTTATTTTTATTTTAGGTATAAGTTTTTTTTAGATTTAAGATTTTTTAAGTTTTATTTTTAGTTTTATTTTTTTTGGTTTAGGTTTTATTTAGTTTTATTTATTATATTATTTTATTTTACTTTTAAGTTTAGTTTTTTATTTTATTTAGTTTTATTTTACTTTAATTTAGGTTTTTATTTGTAACCCACTTTTATTAGTTTTAGGTTTTTGTATTTTATTTATTTATTTTTTTTTTATTTATTTTAGGCTTTATTTCTTTTATTTTAGATTTTATTTAGTTTAGTTTAGTTTTCAGCTTTAGAGTTTAGGATTTGGGGTTTAAGGTTAGTTGAGGTTTTTTGGGTTTAGTTTTTGTTTAGTGTTTAGGGTTTAGGGTTTAGGTTTAGGGTTTAGGGTTTAGGTTTTAGGTTTAGGTTTGGGTTTGGGTTTTTTTAGGGTTTAGGGTTTTTAGGGTTTAGGGTTTAGGTTTTAGGTCTGGGGTTCAGGTTTTAGTTTAGAATTTAAGGCTTTGGGTTTTTTTAAGAGAGAATAAATTCAAATTTAGCATTTTTTTTCTTTTTGATTTCATCAACCAAGTAACACACCAAGTTTTTTAAGACACAAGAAATGACATAGGTAAAAAATGGGCACACATAAATCAAAATCCCTAGATAACTAGAACCATCTCTACAATAAAGACATAGTTCCATAAGTAGATCGGATCATTCCATTCTTAGTTCCTCATTAACCACCCCGCCTCTGAAGTGGGATCGCCATCATATCTCGATCTCTCCTCGACCACCACTCACGGCCAGAACACATTGCTCCTCCCACCTCCATAAGCACCGATCCACCACCTTCATATCCACCAGCACCTCAAGATCCACCCCCACCACTACGATAATTGTCGCCACCGCCTACACCTCCACCGCCAGATCTAAATTAAGCCTAGTTGACAATGATGTTCCTTTCACCAAGGTGCCCATTCTGTGTAGGTTAGTTTGGTTTTTAGAAATTTAAGTTTATTTTTAATTTATTTACTTTTGTTTAAGTTTGTGGGTTTGGGGTTTAGGGTTAGTTAGGGTTTATTTTTTTAGGGTTTATTTTGCTTAGGTTTAGTTTTAGGGTTTAGGATTTTAGGGTTTAGTGGCTTTGGGTTAAGGGTTTGTGGGTTTGTGGTTTGGCCTAGGTTTATTTTGGGTTGTAGGGTCAGGTTAGTTTTATATTAGGGTTTAGGTTTTAGGATTTAGGTTTTTTTAGGATTTTAAAAAATTAAGCAAACCAAGTAGGTTTAGGTTTATTTAGTTTATTTTATTCATTTTATTTATTTCAGTTATTATATTTTTATTTTTTATTTAGGTTTATTTTTATTTTATTTATTTAGTTAATCCATTTTAAGTTTATTTATTTTAGTTTAGGTTTTATTTTAGTTTATTTTTTAGGTTTAGTTTAGGTTTATTATTCTTTATTTTAGTTTATTTTATTTTTAGGTTTAGGTTTATTTTATTTTAAGTTTAGGTTTAGTTTTTTATTTTATTTAGGTTTAGGTTTAGGTTTATTTTAGGTTTTATTTATTAGTTTAGGTTTAGGTTTCATTTTAGTTTATTTTATTTTATTTTATTTAGTGTTTAGGTTTAGTGTTTTATTTATTTTATTTTAGTTTATTTTAGTTTAGGTTTAGGTATATTTTATTTTGTTTATTTTAGGTCTTTAGTTTAAGTTTTTTATTTTATTTTATTTTTACATTTTGGTTTTATTTATTTATTTTAATTATTTAGGTTTAGTTTTATTTATTTATTTTTAGTTTTTATTTTAGTTTAGTTTAGGTTTTGGTTTTTTTTGGTTTAGGATTTAGGGTTTAGGATCTGGGGTTTAGGGTTTAGGGATTTGAGTTACACTTTTGGGTTTATTTTACTCATTTTGAGATTAGGATTTTAGGTTTAGGGTTTTAGGTTTTTTTAAAAAATTAAGTAAACTAGTAGGTTTAGGTTTATTTAGTTTATTTTGTCTATTTTTATTTATTTTAGTTTATTTTATTTTTTTATTTTTATTTAGGTTTATTTTTTATTTTTATTTAGTTTAGTTAATTTATTTTTATTTATTTATTTTAGTTTAGGTTTTTATTTAGATTATTATTTAGGTTTAGGTTTATGCTTACTTTTAGTTTAGTTTTATTTTTTTTATTTTATTTAGGTTTAGGTTTTATTTTATTTTAGGATTAGGTTTAGGTTTTATTTTATTTTTTTTAGTTTAGTTTTAAGTTTTATTTTAGGTTTATTTTTAGGTTTAGTTTTTTGTTTAGTTTAGGTTTCATTTAGTTTATTTTATTTTATTTTATTTTTGTGTTTAGGTTTAGGTTTAGGTTTTATTTATTTTATTTTAGTTTATTATAGTTTAGGTTTATATTTTATTTTGTTTATTTTAAGTTCAGCTTTTTTATTTTAAGGTTTAGGTTTATTTTTATTTAATTTTAGGGTTTATTTTTAGGTTTATTTTGGTTTATTTTTCTTTAGTTTTATTTTATTTTATTTTATTTTAGGTTTATTTTATTTTATTTGATTTAGTTTTATTTTATTTAATTTTATTTTAGGTTTCTTTATTTTAGATTTTATTTATTTTATTTTATTTTATGTTTATTTTTATTTTAAGTTTAGTTTTTTATTTTATTTAGGTTTTTTATTTTACTTTAATTTAGGTTTTATTTATAATTTACTCTTTTTAGGTTTAGGTTTTTTTAGGTTTTATTATATTTTATTTTTTTATTTTATTTTGGTTTAGCTTCTAATCTCTTTCTTTTAGGTTCTTTTCTAGTTTAGTTTTAGCTTTTTAGAGTTTAGGATTTGGGGTTTGGGGTTAATGAGGGTTGGGTTTGGGTTTAGGTTTAGTGGTTTGGGTTTAGGGTTTAGGTTTGGTGGGGTTTGTGGTTTAGTTTAGGGTTTAGGGTTTAGGGTTAGGTTTGGATTTTGGTTTAGTGGTTTAGGGTTTAGGGTAGATTTTAGAGTTTTAGTTTAGAGTTTAAGGCTTTGGGTTTTTTTTAACAGAGGACAAATTAAAATTTAGCATTTTTTTCTTTTTGATTTCATCAACCAAGTAACACACCAAGTTTGTTAAGACATAAGAAATGACATAGATAAAAAATGAGCAGGCATAAATCAAAAACCCTAGATAACTAGAACCATCTCTACAATAAAGACAATTCCATAAGAAGTAGATCGGATTGGCCATTCTTCTTGGATCGTAACCACCCCACCTCTCGAGTAGCGGGATCTGCCATCATATCCCCGATCTCTCCCTTGACCACCACTATGGCTGTAACCTACATCGCTCCTCCCACCACCATAACTTCCAGTACTCAGACCACCACCTTCACATCCACCAGCACCTCAAGATCCACCCCCACCACTATGATAATTGTCGCCACCACCTACACCTCCACCGCCAGATCTAAATTGATCCTAGTTGATGATGATGTTCCTTTAGTCAAGGTTATGCCCATTCTCTGGGTGTAGGGTTAGTTTAGGTTTAGAAATTTAGTTTATTTTAATTAATTAGTCAGTTTAGGTTTGGGGTTTAGGATGGTCAGGGATTTAGGTTTAGGTTTTGGGGTTTATGCTTTTTAGGGTTTGTGGTTTAGGTTTAGGGTTTAGGGTAAAGGTAGGTTTGTATTTAGAGTTTAGTGTTTATAAGGTTTAGGGTTTGGGGTTTGTTTTATGCCCTAGGGTTTAGGGTTTAGTGGAGTTAGGTTGGTTTAGAGTTAGTTAGTTTAGAGGTTTAGGGCCTAGTTGCCATTATTTTATGTTATTTAGTTTAGGTAAATTTTGTGGTATTTTAGGTTTAGGGTTTAGGGTTTGGCCTAGGGTTTAGTGAGGTTATAGATTAGGGTTTGGGGCCTAGTTTAGTGTGGTTTAAGGTTTGTGTTTTATTTATTTATTTTATTTTTCTTTCTTTACTTTATTAAATTAAGTAAACCAAGAGTTTAGTTTATTTTAATTTATTTTTATCTTTTAATTTATTTTATTTTGATTTTATTTAAGTTTTTATTTTATTTTATTTTATTTAGTTTAGTTTATTTATTTTAGTTTTATTTATTTTAGTTTATTTTAGGTTTAGGTTTAGGTTTATTTTAGTTTAGTTTTATTTCTTTTATTTTAGGTTTTAGGTTTTTATATTTTATTTTAGTAGTTTAGGTTTTATTTTATTTTTTTTAGGTTCCGTTTAGGTTTTATTTTTAGGTTTATTTTAGGTATTATTTTTTTTGTTTAGGTTTAGGTTTATTTTTAGTTTATTTTTTTTTATTTAGTTTCGGTGTAGGTTTAGGTTTATGTTTTATTTATTTTAGTTTGTTTATCTTTTGGTTTAGGTTTATTTTATTTTTTTATTTTAGGTTTAGGTTTTTTTTTTAGTTTAGGTTTATTTTTATTTTTTATTTATTTTAGGTTTATTTTTAGGGTTAGGTTTTATTTAGTTTTTTATTTATTTTATTTCAGGTTATATTTTATTTTAGGTTTAGTTTTATTTTATTTAGATCTTTATTTTTTTTAAGTTTAGTTTTGGTTTTAGTTATTTTATTTTAGTTTAGTTTTTATTTTTGATTTTATCTTCTTTCTAGGTTAGGTTTAGGTTTTGGTTTTAGTTTATATTTTTATTTCATTTTATTTCTTCATTTTATTTTTGTTTAGGTTTTGTTGACCTCATTTTTAAAATGAGCTCTCAACCTCCATCCTAGACATGGACTTCTACTAGACACTAAGAGTTTCCTTACTTAAGACACATCTAGTGATTATTGACATTCAAATTCTAGAGACTTAGAAGAGTTAATAGGAATAGGTCATGCCAGGTGTGTTAAAAAACTTGCCAACCCCATAGCTTGAACCAAATCCTCACTTCCTCCTTTCAAGTCAAACTCAAATCAATTCCAACTTACTTGATTTTCTTTAAACTCAAATCAATTCCAAATGGTTGAAGCCCATGATTGAAATCTAATTCCAAAAATCTTTACAAAGTCACTTTGATTCTATCTTATGGACTTAGCCTAAATCAAATCCAAATCAATTTAAATTCAAGAAATTTTCTCATAACCCATTTATATTCTCATTTATATTCACAAATATAAATGAAATATAAATTCAAATATCCAAAATCAATTCAAAAAATCAAATCCAAATTCAACCTAAATTCAACCTAAGCCTTTCAAGTCAAATTCTTGAACTTAGCCAAATCAAATTCAAATCAGGCCAAACACTTGATTTTTTTTCATGATCAATCAATCCTTCAATCATGAATCTAAATAGAAACACAAACTTTAATCATCAAACTAAAACTAAATTCAAAATCAAACCCAAATCAAAGTCATGTTCACCCTTTTGAAATCAAATGAATCAAAACCCATTTGACTCCAAATCACTTGCAAATGGATTTATATTTCCATAGTCCATATGTGAGTTCAACCAACTTGATTCAAGCCTTGATCAAGTCAATTGACCCACTTAGGCTCACTTGACCCAAAGTGACCAAAAGTATCCTTTTTGAGCCAAATTCTAATCCTACCCAAATTGGATTGAACTTATCCCACCTAAGCCTCACATTGTGAGCAACAATCATCATGAGATGATCAATCACTCAAATTGGGTCAAACCAAGTCAACACTTAGCCAAAATGAAACCTAAACTAGCCAAAATTCACCATAGGCCAAAGTGATTGAAACCATTGATCAAAACTCATTCATGATTAATGTTTGAACTTGACCAAATCATCATTTGAGCCTAACCTAGCTCAATTGGCCAGTTGACCCAACTTGACCTGAAAAGTCAAAATGGTTCAAAACTTTATCTAAGACAAATTGATTGAAATCAATGGGTCATGCTCATTCCAAGTCACTTGTTGAACTTGATCAAAGCCTCAATTGGCCAACTAGACCCAACATAGCCCAATTGACCATGAACCCAACTTGACCTAAAAGGTCAAATTGACCCAAAATAAAATTAAACCAAAATTGATTGGAAACAAAGATACCTATACATTTCAAATGACCAATGAAACCTAAACTAACCCATGACCTAACCCAAATAGGTCAAATGGGTCAAATAGGTCAACTTGACCCATTTGACCTAAATGATAGAAAATGAACCAAATTGATTGGAAACAAAGATACCAAATCAATTTATATGATCATTTGAACTGGACCCAACCCTTGGTTTGACCCAATTTGACCAAGTGGTCAACTTGACCCAAGTTAACCCATTTTGACCTAAATGGGTCAACATGAGCCAAATCATATCAAATCAACACCAAATTCATTGAAACTTGGCCCAAATCATTTTTCAATCATACTAAACATATTCAAACTGAAATCCAAGCCAAATAACCATTTTACCCCTAGGTCAAAGGGGAATTCTTGGCCAAATTCACTTACAATTTGGTCAAATCTTCTTCATGGCCACTTGACACCCTCTTAGTTGACCAAGTGGACACTAGTGATCATGGTGCACATGACCCAATGGGTTTGGGTCAACCAAACCTAACACAAGGCCAAAATTGATCACTCCCATCATTTCAAGCATGTGGCAATCACTCCTCCACTGAAAATCAGCACATGGCACTTGGCCACTACCCCCCTCTGCCAAAAATAAACCATGTGCAACCCTTAATAGAAAAAAATAACACATTGAAGGAGGTGAATTTGATCAAAATGCTAAAGCCTTGATCGGTCATTTGATTCTTCAAGGGGGAGGTATACTCCCCTCATTTCACTTGAATCCAAGACACTCACACTCGATTGAGCTAGAGAGACCTAGAGCTAGCACTCCAAGCTTCCTCAAGCAATTCCCAAGCATTTCCCATTCTCCTCTTCAAACAATTTCTTCAAGCTAAAAATAG
Source organism: Cymbidium sinense (assembly GCA_021442155.1). Classification (NCBI taxonomy): domain Eukaryota; kingdom Viridiplantae; phylum Streptophyta; class Magnoliopsida; order Asparagales; family Orchidaceae; genus Cymbidium; species Cymbidium sinense. Next base: position 40,726 of record JAKCPB010001003.1, read on the forward strand.
GGGAGGCTAAGGGAAATTCCAACTTAGCCAATACCCAATTCCAATCCAATTCCTCCTTCAAGCATCTTCAGAGGGCCTAATTAAACTCATCCAAAGATTCTTCCAACCTTCAAAGGCAAGGGAGGTGGGAACTAGACCAAGGCCATGAACATTTGAAAAGGAGCATGGTCCATAGGAAGATCCACTCTACCTCAACTCCTCAAACTTTTAATAGGGCTTCACCTCTACTAGGAAAAGCTACCTCGATGGTTGAGAGCACTAGTGATAACCTCTGGTGAGGTATGCCTTCAAACCAAGCCTAGAATAGGGAGTGTCTAGGCCTTTGTGAAGAGAATTTTCACCTCATGTAAAATTGGCTATTAGATCTACTTGTGCTTACTCTTAGGTGGTGTGGGTAAATATTGAGCTCAATGCAAGCTCAATTGAGCTAGGATCTCATCCTAAAGATTGGATGGATGCCCTCTCCCGTAGGCGAGCTCAATGATGGATCACGAACTATCCATCTATGCATTTTCGATGGACGGCCCTGACCAATCCACGTAGGATCTATGATTAATCCTTTTAAAAATTGTGGGCTTGATCTTAATTGTTTGATCTTTGATCTAATGATCCAGAGAGAAAGCACGTAGTGCTGCAGTTGATGTGGCTTTAAGCTGTGACAACTTAAGTGATGAATCCCATCATGCCACATGGAAATCACACGCCATGTCAATGGTCCACGTGACGCTGATGGGATTAGTTATATAATTAGGGGTTTTATTAATTCCTTAATCACTGAATCTTTAAATATTCATAACTAAATCTAGAAAAATCAAAAAATACAAAATAAAATGCATTGTGAAGATAATTCACTAAGAAATTTACTAAAATTATTTCTAATCGATTTTGAAAAGTACATTTTTAATTAAAGTTTTAGTGAAAACTTAATAACTCTAATTCCCCTATAATTTATTAATTCATTTCAAATTTCTCATGCATTTAGTGGGATGACCTCTACCTCCCTAATTTTCTTGGGATTTATTGATGATTTAATTAGGAAAATCAATTAATCAATCCTTAATCACTCTCTTAATATAATGCTTAATTAAACATGTGAACAGTAGTTTAATCCCTTTATTAGTTAATTAAGCTTTATGAAAGAGGTTTATGGTTTGGGATATTTTTTCCCTTAAACCCCTTTTAATCTAAACTTAATTAAGAATCCACTAATCACCTTAATTAACTTGATAAAATTTTAAAACATTCCATAACTTAACCAATTCATCTTGGGTAGGTGCTTAGGTTTTTAATTACCTAAGTAACTTAAGGAAATGAAAATCCAACACACATGTGTGGGAAGGGTTATGAATGTACTTAAATTAAATCTTTTAGCTTAATTAATCATTAATTATGAGCCAATTGCATTGGGCCTTTTATTTCCTAGGTACATTTCTGATTTAAATTCCTTGTGTGATTTTATGTCATACATTGGCTTGTAATTATTTAGTTAAATATGTTAAAGTGGTGTAGGTAAGGGGTATTTAATTCACTTTATTCACACCTTAACCTAAACAAAATATAAAAATCATCTAATGGTTCTAAAAATAAACTAAAACATCATACACATGTGGGAAATGGGTTAGGACCAAACCTTTTCACATTTTTAAATTCAAATCAAACTCAAAAATATAACAAAAATCTCTTTGAAACAATTTTGATTTCTCTTTAAATAATCTTATTCTATATATTGTCTTTAGAATTAATTAGGGTGAATGAATTTACATGAATTCATCACTTTATTTCTTTCTAGCATGCTAAATGTGTATGTCATATGAAAATCATACATTCATGCCTTTTAAAAATCAAATTAAAATGAAATATTTCTTTATGTCAATTGCATGTTTTAGCTAAAGTAAGAATATGAAATGGCTATTATCACTATTAAATCCAAAATTAATTTCAAAACTTACAAACCAAATATCCTAACTGAAAGGTATGCTACTTATGATTATTTATGAGTTTACATATCAATAGTATAAAACGTGTTATGTGATTCTCCCTCTCTTTCTTAACATAGAATTCTATAAAATTTGCAAAGTGTATAGTCCATTTGAAAAGGACATAAAACTTGCTCAAATCTATTCTAATACACTATTATTTCATGACTTAAGAAGGAATTCCACATCACACATATAAACAAAATAATCAAACCAAAATCAAATAAACATAAACTTTTTGCATGATTCTCTTTCCATGCATTTCTTTTTGTACATGAACATGTATTTAAGAAAAGTGGTATATTAGTATAGACAACCTAGCCCTGAGTGGGTCTTGTACCTTACACCCATAATACTAATAATGGCATCGTACTCACTTATGTCATTTATACTTGTAAATGTGCATATGAAAAATGGATAAAAGAATCACCCTTTTCTATTTAACAAAATCATGCATCATGAAGCATCTAAATTTTCTTAAGTAACATTCCTTAGCATTCATCATTAAGGTGTGCTAACCACTTCCAATTACATGTATAGATATGCTTAGGGTTCATCCATATGCATGTTACACATGTTGGGAAAGAAATGAAGTGTTGTGTTTTGTGATAGTATTTCGCTTTACTTAATATTAAAATGCCTTTTTTTAATAGGTTTGTTTAGGAAAATCTAAACTTAGGATTAATTAAAAATATAATAAAACATTCACTAAACAAAATCAAATATGAATCTACATTAGAAATTACTTAAGGTAGGAGGAAAGAAGTTCTCTTCTTTTCCTCTCTTTACAACTTAGTAATTAATTATAGGTTCATTCAAACCTAATCAAATCACAACATAAAAATCAACGAAATCAACTAAATCACTTAAATGAAACCACTCTCTAAGTTGAACATTTTCACACTTAGAAAACTTTAACCTTAAAGCCTAGCTAATCATATCACACAAACCTTAAATAGCATACACATTAGGCTAAGTCACCACTTCTAGCTTTAGGTTAGGGTGGTGCATGGTTTAATATTTACTTTTATTTTGTGATGTATTATTTTAGTCTGGATGTTAGGGTGTATGTGTGTAGACTAAATGATAGGGCAATCTTAGTCTGACCATTGTCTTCTGTAAGGGATTGTGCTTAAGGGGCGCTGTAATAGAAATATAACTACTTTCGTTGTGCAGGTGCTTATACCTCTAAGCATAATCCAAAATAGGCCAAGTGGACTTAGTTAGCCATGTGTGTTAAGTCCAACTTATACATATACATGCTTGGGATTGTTTGGTGTTTAGCTATCTCTATCTGTTTTGGGTTTTAGTTAGATTTCTTTTTCCCATTTTCATGTAATTTGTAATTAGGATTTTGGAATGATTTTTATGGGTATTAGGATGAACATTGGTTATAAGGCTACGCCTTATGTACCATGTGAAACCTTTGGATTAACCACATTCCAACTAACCAAAAGAAGAAAGAAGAAAGAAGAAAGAAAAAAATGAAGAAATGAAGAATGAAGACCCCCATAACAATGAATTCCTTCTTGATTGATTGTAATTCATTTGTGGGTTGTATAAGTAGAGCTACACCCAATTTGTTTTTTAGTTTGTAAAACCCGACCACAAATAGCCTCTTATTCTTTTGTGCTAGCTTTATAAATTGATTGATGTTTGTTTAGCTTGTGCATTAAGATGGCATCTTTTCATAGTTTATTCCTTGCTTTGATGTATGGCATGGATGATGATGAGGCTCTTAGGAAAATAAATTTTCTATCCAACTAATCAATTCAAACTAAAAATAAAATAAATCAAAACCTCACCTAAAGTCTAAGTTATAAATAAGATAAAAGAATTAACAACCCCTTAGCTGGATGTTGTATTTTCTTTCTCACATCATGCATAAAAAAAGCATATTATTTTACTCTTGATTGGAGGGCTTTGACCTTTGCCAGAGAACTTGGCTTGACCTTTGAGAGCCATGGTAGAAACACACCTCTTTATCTTGCTAATTTTAGCCCATAATCTAATTTCGCATGCATTAGGCATATGAATCCTAAAGCCTGTGTCAAATTTATTATCCAAAATAAAAATAAAATGTAACAAATGTGCATTAGATTTAAGTCATTAAATCATGCTCTACATGATCTAATCTCTTAGGGAGTGTGTTTAAAAATAAGTCTCTTTCTAAATAAATAACAGCTTAGCTATCTTGTAAAAGCATTTGACTTGCTTACATGTTTTAAAATCGTAGGAGTTAGTTGGTGGCCACCCCCAGGCGATTGTAAGTTCAACAGTTGGGTGGTTTATCCTCTCCTATGGAAGTAAACCAAATACCCATTTTTGCCTTAGATTTAGGTCATGTTTTTGGCCCTCACTAAAGCTCCCTAGATTTAGGTTTAGAGATTGCTACTTCCCTTTGTGGGCTATAAGCTTAAATCCTCACCTCTTAGAAATTTCCATGACCTTGTATCATGAAATTGTAAGCCCTAACTTTCTAATAAAAATTCAACAAAAACAAATCAATTCAATTTCAAAAATGTAAAGCCCAACCATAGGATAGTCTGGGATGCTTAAGCTTCCTAGTATCCTAAGCATCCCCTACTTATCTTCATTTGGCTTTGATAAGAATTCCCTCCTCTGGATCGATCCCACTTGACTTTCTAAAAATAAACCAATTGATTGATAGTCTTACCTTCAAAATCTTTGGAGACAACAATCATTTACCTTAATTGAGAGTATTCCTAAGAAATCCTATCGATAGGCACTTGTCAGTGAGAGGAGGAGGTCGTACGATGGCCATCGATAAATTTTATGCCAAGTAGGAGGAGCCTATGGATGATTTGAGTCTAGGGCTCAATTTGATTTGAGATCAGTTATTCCCATAGTGTGGGCGTAGCATAGGAGAGGGCTAGAGGCCATACATGTTCATGTCACTAGGTAGCACTAGAGGTATGGTGATAGTCACGACTCTTGGACTTTCCGATGGTGTGACACCCCATTTAATATCTTATTGATGGGGACTACACATCATAAGAGCTCTATCCTAAGAGAGTCGGTGCCTCCATCACAGTCTTTTATGCCATCTCTTGTACATTTCCAAGCATCTACTATTATAGCTAAGGCCATGAAGAACGCATCAGGGGAGAAGAAAACCTCATTGGTGATTCGGCTATGGCCAAGAGATCCTGTCCCATCTACATCACTGACTGTGGTGAGGCCGAGCTCTCCTGCTCAACCTTCTGCCCCAGTCATGGTGTAGAAGGAATGGAGACCTCGAAGTATAATAGTCGTCCCTTCGCCACCACCACCACAGCAAGCTATGAAGATGGTCATAACAGTTGAGGGAGGAGGAGACAGTTCAATCACCCTTATGGCCATAGATCTCTAGAGTGCTACTCACCAATCAACAATAGTCAGTATCTTTCCCTGGAGACAATTCTCATAAGATTAGGTCACCAGTAGCGTCAGTGGTTAGGTACTTTTCTATTCTTGATAGTGATCCCATTATCGGTCAGATCCAATCTTTCATGCCAGTGTAGTTGGACCAACCCCTAGATGACATAGTAGCTCAATATCTAGTGGAGAAGAAGGAAATCTTAAGATTTGCCTGGTCTAATTTAGAAGATGAAAAGGTCAGCTTTTATCTGAATGAAGAAGATTTGTTAGTGGATTCGATGGGGGTTCACATGGTAGATACACAGGGTTCTCTCCTCTGTGAGTAGCAGACTATGGAAGGAGCTAAGGTCGAGGAAGATACTATTCAATACACCAAATCATAATTAAAATAGAAAGATGACAAATAGATAGGATGGGAAGCGGCTAGAGGACTTGTTAGCGGTCTTAGCACTTCAAAAAATAGTTCATTCTACTATAGGAGACTAGAGTTGTTGCATGTCTTAGATTTAGCCAAGACTTTGCCTCTAGTAGAGTAGAGCACTAGTATAGGTAATGGATAGTACCTCCATATAGGAAAAAGATATCAAAACCATGGTTGAGTAGTAGGTGAGAGAAGCGTTGGCTCAAACCTGAGGAGGATCATTAGTTCCAAAGGGTAGAACCTACCTAAAAGAATTTGATGCCATCCAATATCCTAAGAGTTTCATGCCACCTTCTTTCAAAAGTTTCGATGGTAGTGGGAACTCAAGCATATTCATTTCGGTCACTTATTACAATCATTGGTAGTGACACTTTACTCTTCCATTTCATAATTAGTAGCATTTGATGATTGAACATCCCAATTAGTGAAGATTTTTTTTGTTGAGTTAGCAACTCTTCATCAGGTTTGCTAGAGATCAACAAATGACTAGGTGATCTGGCTCAAAAAATCGATGTCCTCATTGATTACATTCTCGGATGGCATTTGAGTATGAAATCACCATTATCCAACATGCCATCGAGAATATTTTATCCATGGCTCATGCTAAAAAGGTTTCACCATCAAAACATTTGAAAAGCTAATTTACAAGGAAGCTAGCTTACAAGGAAAAGCCAAATAGTCACCATTTCTAGACCAATCAACAAAGTAGAATCCACAAAAAGATTTTGAGAAAAGACTGATAGTAGTATACAAGGGAAATCGAGAAGCGGTTTGAGAGACCTCATGCTCACATATCACATCCACCTCTTCTACCACCACCAAGCGCTACTTCTACATCAGCCTCCACTTCCTCCTCCTTATTATCTACACACACATAAATTATTCTACACTGAATAAACTTAATAAGCCTTATTCATTTAAGAGGTATTCAAGAAGATCTTTAAAAATCTCATAAAGAAGCTAATTTTATGCTACCCTAGGAGAGGAAGTGGTCAAAAAATGATCCCAACTTTTGCCCCTACCATGTTAGGTCATGTTTTGGAAGCTTTTCATTCAAGGATTGGCTTAAGCATAGCTTCAAGACCAGAGCTATAGTTATCCTAAAATAATACCTTATGAAACAACCATCTAGTTCCATTAGGGTAATCTTTGGGGAAACTTGTGATCCTACCAAAACCAAAGAAGGTTTGGATATCTCCTTATCTCGTACCTCTAAGAAAATTATCTCCAAAATCAAGAAACTTTCCTTAAAGATAGCTCAAACAACATCATGGAAGGTTTGCAAGTTGCAAACCAACATAGGGAAAGGAGCTAAAATAGCGACCTTTATACCATCGAGATAATAGCTCAACCGGTCAGTCTAGCCTCCTCATAGTTGCAGCTACTACATCAGTGACTACTTCTACTTCAGGTAGCTCTTCTTCTAGTATACATCTTGTATTGGTGGATGAGGTCATCAAATCCCCCACTCCTCTTGCTTTACTTGATTTCTACTATGTACATCCTTCAAAATCCAAGAAATTGAAGAATAAATCTAGTTTGAATTATATTTGTGTTACTTCTGATGGGTTGTTTAAATCTACTCCTAATGAAAAATCTTCAAGTCTAAACAACAACTATAAAAACTTTAATCTTCCTATTTTTGATTTAGAGTTGGACTTTCCTACTCTAAATACTATGGGTTTGCCTGTTAAGATAGACTTGGAATCATCCAATTCTGAGGGTCCCATAGGAGAAGTTGTAGGTGAGCTATGCGGGTAGAATCCATTACCGCCATGAGATCAAGTCAACCTCCGTAGTGGCAAGATTCTACCTAGGGGCACCTCCATATAAGGAACAAGTCATTCATTGGTTCAATTGAGAAGCCCCTCCATGGATGCTCCACTCTTAGATATGCTTGTGGAGGATCAGCCCAAGGTGGACTACAATGCCCTCTATTACTCAAGAAAGTTTCCATCTAAGCTAAGCATATATGATGCCCTTATCATATCCAAAGAGATGAGGGAATCATTAATCAAGGATCTCCTTAATCCAAAGATATTCTTAGCTCGTTCATTGTGAGAGGAGGCACATTATTCTAGAGAAGCTCAGGGAATAACTTTCACAGATAAAGACCTACTTTTGGGGGACATGGAACACAACCATCCCCTCTACATTACAATGGATATGGGCATATTCAAACTTACCAGAGTTCTCATCGATCCAAGAGCATTGGTGAACATTATGAGTCTAAAGACCCTTTCCTATTTGAGGATCAACATCTCCACACTCCAAGGAGATCGGATGATGTTGAGAGGTTTAAATGAACAAGGCTAGAGTGCTTTAGGTTCTATAGTGTTACCTTTGAAGATAGATGACTGGAAGACTGAAGCCAAGTTTTATATCATTGATTCGAATAATTCATTCACTACTTTACTCAGTAGGTTTTAGATACATCAGACCAAGATGATTCCATTCTCCCTCCATTAGTGCATCAAGTTTAGGAAGGATGGGATTGAGTACTATGTCAAAAGAGATGAAAAGCCATTTTCACTCAGAGAGGTTGAGATATATGAGGATGCTACCTACTATCTTTCTCAAAATTTCTTTCATGAACTTGGACAAAATTCAAATAAAATGAAAAGAAGAAAAAAAAAAAGAAAAGAAAAATAAAAAGAAAAGAAAATGAAAATCTAAGTGAACAAGAAAGGGAAATTGAAGAAGAAGTAAAGCCGCATATCACATTTCACCCTTCATTCCATCATATAGACATGTGGGTAGGATGACTCATCTCACAGGCAAGCGAGGTAGAGGTAGTTCTAGAGGTGGAAGACCCTCCGGTTGGCCATAACAAGGGTTATGTTAGTTCATAGTACCCCTACTATTCATAGACTTGGAATCTCAGTGGGATGAATCTAATGTGATTAGTATAACCAACCCCTCTCTGAGTTTCATTAGAGGTGAGGTGATGAAGACCAGGCCTCGGACAAAATAATGTATTGAATCAAATATATGTGAAACTATCAGCGAGTTAGAACCCAGCTCTTCACTTTCATCTCAAAAGTTGAAGGTTTAGTAGTTAAGGAAATAGTCTTCAGAGATGTCCTAAAGGGATTCTTTTTTTTGATCATTATCCTCAAGTCCAAAAGATGTAGGATTTGAGGATATTTCATCAAAAGAATTAATGGAATTGCATTTTGATTGGTACTCTCTTGTGTTCTTAATCTTGCAAAGAAGGGATTCCTTATACATAGTTTAAGCACGTGAGTACTTCAAAAGTTATGGAACAACACGGTGGATGCACAATCAATAGTATGATTGTACGTGGGTCCATTATGATGACGATTGTTTTGGTGTCACCAATCATTTGGGTGATAGGTTCTTTTCACTAACACCAAACCTTATGAGGATGTGCTTAGAAACTTCAAATGATCTAAATGATCTCTAAATCAAACACGCATCACCAGAATTTAAAGAGGAGATCCATTCAACAATCGATAAGCTTAGAGAAATCAACCTCAGGATAGAAGAAAATCCACGCCCGACATACATCAGTTCATTCATGAATGAAAAAAAACTAATGACTTAGTTAGGCTATTGATTGAGTTTAAATACTGCTTTGCATAGAGTTATGAAATTTTATTATCTGACAGTCCTACAAATAGCAGCGCTAACCCTATCAAGCAAGCTTCTAGATGCATGATTAGAAATAGGAAAAATTTAAAGTCAAGAAATTGATGATCTTTGGTTTCATCAGGAAGAAAAAATACCACAGTTGGCTGTCATACCGTTAAGTAGAAGGATGGCCAAATTTGCATATGTGATTTGAGGGACTTAAAACAAGGCATGCCCTAAGGATGAGTTTCTCTTCTATACAAATTAATGGTGGCATCGCCTCATCTCATGTAGTTTTCTCCTTCATTTGGGTCATTTACAACCATATCAAGATGGCACGAGGATGAAAACACTACTTTTCAAAATTGGAATCTATTATTATAGTGTCATATCTTTTGGCCTTAAAATGTTGGTGCTACATACTGGCCGCCATTTCAGATCTTCAACGAACTTATCATCGGTTGAGTGCTACATTGATGATCTAGTAGTCAAGCAAAGAAAAGGAAGACCATCTCTTTGACTTGAGAGTAGATTTTGAAAGGTTAAGATAATATAACCTCAAAATGAAACCCTTGAAGTGTGCATTGAGTAGCTTGGAAATTCCTTGGGTTTGTTGTCCACTAGAATAGAAATAGATCCGAAAAGATCAAAGCTATCTTAAAATTCCACCTCTAAAAGTTTAACTCAACTCGGATCTTTCCAAGGAAGGTTTGATATCTAAGATGCTTTATTTCTAACCTATCGGGATGATAAGGCCATTCTTAGCACTTGTCAAAAGGATGACAAGTTCAAGTGGGATGATAAAGGCGATGCCTTTGAAGATATCAAGCAATATTTGGTGAAGCTACCAATTCTACCCTTTCTGGGCAGGCCACTCATCTCTACCTCCTTTGGATGACTCTCTCTTTGTTGGCCTAAGCTAATGATGAAGGAAGGAGGTGCTCTCTATTACCTCAGTTGTGATTCTCAACTACCCACTATTGAGAAACATTGCCTAGCTTTGATCTTTGCATCCCAAAAGCTATGGCACTATATGCTTTCTCATAAGGTGAACTTGATTTCTAGAACCAATCCACTGTAGCATCTCATGACACAGCCAATGCTATCGGATTGTTTAGCTAATTGTTGGCACATCCACCGCTCACGGCAGACAAATCATGTGAACTTAGGGGAGGTTGATAACCACTGATGGGAGATGTATTTTGATGGTGCATCTTCCTTTCATAAAGGAGAAGCACCATAATCTACTCTTCTAGGAAAGGTAGGGGTAGGAATAGTTCTCTTAACTCCACACAGCGATGTGATGAGATTCTCATACTACCTCTCCAATCCACCAATAATGAAGGCGAGTATGAGGCTTTGAGGAGTTAGCCATCACGTCACGTGTCAAGAGCATCAACATCTATGGGGATTCTCGGTTGGTTATCAACTTTCCGGGTCTACAAGGTTCTCAAACCTAAGCTTTTGTCATTACCATGAGTATACTATGATGTTCAAATCCCAAGTCACCATCTACAAGGTTCCTCAGAGAACGTAGTAGTGCTTTGGATAAACTTGCCAAGAAATTGGCATGTCTAGAAGATGAGTCCATTCCAACAAGAGTCCAAAATAGACAAGTCCTATCCGTTCTTGATGTTGAACTCATCGAGAAATTTTCTCTTGAAGGGGAGGTTGCTGTTGTGAAAATGGATGATGAGTCAGATTAGAGGCAACCATTCATAGACTATTTGAACACCGGTCAACTACCTCAAGAAAAGTCACAAGCCCGTCAGGTGAAATAGAAAGTTCTCTCTTATGCTCTTGTTGATGGCACCTTGTATCGATCTTTGATCAAATGGTTACACTATTTAGACAAACACAAAACATGTAGGATCATGACATTCGGTTACATCGCGAGTGCATCAATCGGTGAAGATGAAGATGAAGATCAAGAGACTAGGATACTAGTAGCCTTCGATGATTATAGATTGCATGGATGTAGCTAGGAGATACCATCAATGTCAGGTACACGGTGTGGTCCTACATCAACCACCCAACATTCTACACCCTACATTAGCTTCAAGGCCATTTGAGTATTGGGGTATTGACATTGTGGGTCCTATCGATCCTCTTTCTCCCAAGGGTCATCGGTTCATCTTAGCAGCCATCGATTACTTTTCCAAGTGGGCAAAGGAAATTTCACTCAAAGAAGTCACAGCTCAGCATGTGCTTCAATTTTTTAAGAACTATATCGTATATAGGTTCAGGGTGCCTCGATGAATTATATCGATAATGGTACTGCATTCAAAAGCACCAAGATCAACAGCTTCGCCAGAAGATGGTATAGATTGGAGATACTTTACCATCTACTACCCTAGAGCAAATGGCTTAGTAGAAGAATTCAACAAAACTCTCATCCAAATACTAAAGAAGACACTTGATGATAGCAAGTGGCAGTGGAATGAGTAGTTGGTTGAAGCCTTGCGCACCACATACAACCCCAACTTTCAGCCTATTTTCTTTAGTGTATGGGTCTGAAGCCATTCTACCTTTAGAAGTTCAACTCCCATCACTAAGGATAGCATTGGGTAGCAAGATCACTATAGAACAAAATGCAAAGTTGCGGTTAGAAGAGCTCGAAGGTTTGGAGGAGATCGCCTACGGGCATGCCAGAACCTCAAGTTGTACAAAGCCAAAATGATTTAAGCTCACAACAAGCTAGTCTGCCCTAGGTCTTTCCAAGTAGAAGAACTTGTGTTAGTCTTAAGGAGACCAATGCCCATCGAAGATGGGAGGAGTTTGAACCCACTTGGGAAGGCCCTATGTCATAGAAGGCCTACAAAGAGGATCTTATCAGTCATTGATTGTAAGGGGAACTATGCTTCCAATTAATGGGATCTATTTGAAGAAATATTATAAAACATGTTTGAAATTAATTATCAACAAAAGAACAAAAAATTTGATTCCATTTCATCAAAATATTCTCTTCTTTCAAGCATTGTTGTTTGCATGTCTTCTTGAATCCATGGTGTTTAGGATAGGTGTAAGAGAACCCAAGAGGCATCCTATCCCTCTTTCACGACATAAACACAATCTCATGGTGCTATTATAAAAGGTGTAAGCTAACCCAAGAGGCACCCTATTTTGATTAGCACAACTAAGTTAGGTGTGAGAGAACACGACATCCTTTCTTAGTGGGAATTCTGGTTGCCATCCATGGCACCATTTTATCCAATTCCCCAAGTGTGTTTAGGGTAGGTGTGAGAGAACCCAAGTAGCATCCTATTCCCTTTAACATAGTACAAAAAAAACACATATTTTTTGTCTCAAGCTATTTTGATGTGGGAGCAAGCCCCTTGTGGCACTCACTCATTAGCTGCTCTAGGTCAGGTTTACATGCTACCTTGCTTGTATGTCACCCTAGTGGTCATTTGTTGGAGGATGTGAGTCCCCAAGCTTTTCTTGGCCATTGCAAACCAATGAGCATTGTTAGTTTAGTCTTCATTAAGTAAACTACCTCATGTTGACTTTGTTTAAGAAGATGTGAGTCGACACTTTCTTCTTGAACTAGCTATCATGACTAGGTCGAGTATCCTTGAGGTCTAGGTGTAAGAGTCCCCTAGGCATCCTATTCCTTCAAGCATAAACACATATCTTTTATCTTGGGCTATTTTGATGTGGAGCAAAGCCGTGGCACTCACTCATTAGCTCTCTAGTCGGTCTACATGCTACCTCTAGTAGTATGTCACCCAGTAGTTCCTTAGTTTGGAAGATGTGAGTCCCTGTGCTTTCTTCCTAACTTGTCATTACAAAAAGCACCTTGTTAGTTTAGTTATCTTCGCTGCCAGTAAGCGCCTCATGTTGATTTTGTTTAAGAGGATGTGAGTTCTCAAGCTTTCTTCTTAAAGCGATCATCATGCATTAGGTATATTTGAGGTTTAGGGTAAGTGTCCCAGAGGCTCTTCCCTCTTGACTACATTTGAGATGATATAAGTCCCCCAGTGGCATTCGCTCAGTCATCGTCCTAGGTCAGATGGCACCTATCGAGCTAAAGATAGACTATCCTAGCAATCAGTTCTGCTATAGGAGGATGTGAGTCTCGAGCTTTCTTCCTAGGCTGATTATTACAAATTGATGGGCACCTTAGGTTGGTTGATGTTTGCTATCTTGCGACTCACGTGGATACACCACTCTTGGCGGTGAGTCCCCATGCTTTCTCCATGAGTTGGCCACCGAATACTTATGATATTATCTTCTCCAGGGTTTTGGATCAAGCCCCTTAGTGGCCCCTCTCCTTGCGGGCACTCTATTTGGATCACGTCCTTTGACCCATTTAGACACTACTTGGGTTACTTTTGGATTGAATAAGTTCCCCTTTCATAGTAGCCACCCCTGTGGTTGGAGAATTTATTCAGTGGATGCAGATTCTCCCTTGGTTCAGTAAATCTGAGATAGGTCTAGGCTTATATAAGCTCCTTCTTAGTTTGATCCCTCACAAACTAACAGGGTTCACAATAAAATAAACTAAACAAACAAACAAAATTTTTTGCTTGTGGATTAGAATTCAAGCCCCCAAAGGGCCCCTTTTCCCAAGCAAGCATCATATCTTTAGGGCAGTGTTAACAGAACTCCCTATAGGAATTGCCTGGCTACTTGAGCTGAGATAAATCCCCGGGTTAGTACTCACTCTGTAGTCTCCCTTAGGTTGGGTTCTATCTATTTTTCCACAAGCAGGTTACCCTGATAGTCATTTCACTTTGGAAGATGTAAGGCTATTGGGCTCCCTTTGTTGACCTCATTTTTAGAATGAGCTCTCAACCCCTCCATCCTAGACATAGGACTTCTCTTAGACACTAAGAGTTTCCTTAGTCTTAAGACACATCTAGTGATTAGGTGGACACACTAGCCCCAGAGACTTAGAAGAGTTAGCCATATGAATAGGTCATGCCTACCCATAGTAGACAAATCCTCGCCACTCCTTTCAAGTCAAACTCAAATCAATTCCAACTTAATTAATTTTCTTAAAACTCAAATCAATTCCAAATGGTTGAAGCCCATGATTGAAATCTAATTCCAAAATCTTTCCTAAGTCACTTTGATTCTATCTTATGGACTTAGCCTAAATCAAATCCAAATCAAAATTCAAGAAATTTTCTCATAACCCATTTATATTCTCATTTATATTCACAAATATAAATGAAAATAAATTCAAATATCAAAATCAAACCCAAAAATCAAATCCAAATTCAACCAACATTCAACCTAAGCCTTTCAGGTAAAATTCTTGAACTTAGCCAAATCAAATTCAAATTAAGATAAACCCTTGATTTTCTTTATGATCCAATCAATCCTTCAATCATGAATCTAAATATAAACACAAACTTCAATTATCAAACCAAAACAAAATTCAAAAATCAAACCCAAATAAAACTCATGTTCACCCTTTTAACTTGAAATTATCAAATAAATCAAAACCCATTTGACTCCAAATCACTTGCAAATGGATTCATATTTCAATCATAAGTCCATATGTGAGTTCATCCAAACTTGACTTTGATCAAGCCAATTGACTCACTTAGGCTCACTTGACCCAAAGTGATCTAAAGTACCCTTTTGAGCCAAATTCTAATCCAACCAAATTAGATTGAACTAAGTCCATCTAAGCCTCACATTGTGAGCAACAATCTTCATGAGATAAATCACTCAAATTGGGTCAAACCAAGTCAAACCTAAGGGTTGACCAAGTCAACACTTAGCCAAAATGCAATTAGCCAAAATCCACCATAGGACAAATTGATTGAAACCATTGATCAAAACTCATTCATGATCAATGTTTGAACTTGACCAAATCATCATTTGAGCCTAACCTAGCCCAATTGGCCACTTGACCTAAAAAGTAAAAATGGGTCAAAACTTGATCTAAGCCAAATTGATTAAAACCAATGGGTCAAGTTCATTCCAAATCACTTATTGAACTTGACCTAAGCCTCAATTGGCCAACTAGACTAACCTAGCCCAATTGACCATGAACCAACTTGACAAGGTCAAATTGAGCCAAAATTAAATTAAATCAAAATTGATTGGAAATAAAGATACCAAGCTATTTCAAATGACCAATGAAACCTAAACCAACCCATGACCTAACCCAAATAGGTCAAATGGGTCAAATTGGTCAACTTGACCCATTTGACCTAAATGAAATCAAATGAACGAAATCCTCATATAAACCAAATTGATTGGAAACAAATATACCAAATCAATTCATATGATCATTTGAACTTGACCTAACCCAGGATTTTGACCAATTGGTCAACTTAAGTTGACCCATTTTGACCTAAATAGGTCAACATGAGCCAAATCATATCAAATCAACTCCAAATTCATTTAAACTTAAACTCATTTTTTTTCTATCATGCCAAACATATTCAAATTAAAATCCAAGCCAAATGATCATTTTACCCCTAGGTCGAAGGGTAATTCTTGGCCAAATTCACTTAGAATTTGGTCAAATCCTTTTCATGGCCACTTGGCACCCTCTTAGTGGACCAAAGTGGACACTAGTTATCATGGTGCACATGACCCAATGGGTTTGGGTCAGCCAAACCCAACCTAAGGCCAAAATCGACCACTCCCTTCATTGCAAGCACATATCAATCACTCCACCACCCAAAATTAGCACATGGCACTTCTCCACTACCCCCTCTGCTATAAATGAACCATGTGCAACCCTTAACAACCAAAACAACCCATTGAAGGGGTGAATTTGATCAAAACAACAAAGCTTTGCTCGGTCATCCGATCCTTCAAGGGGGAGATATACTCCCCCTCATTTCACTTGAATCCAAGACACTCACATGCGATTGAGCCAGAGAGACCTAGAGCTAGCACTCCAAGCTTCTTCAGGAAATTCCCAAGCATTTCCCATTCTCCTCTTCTTAGTTTCTTTGAGCCAAAATTAGGAGAGGCTAAGGGAAATTCCAACTTAGCAAATACCCAATTCCAATCCAATTGCTCCTTCAAGCATCCTCAGAGGGCCTAATCAAACTCATCCAAAGCTTCTTCCGAGCTTCAAAAGAAAGGGAGGTGGGTGCAAGACCAAGGTCATGAGCATTTGAAGAGGAGCTTGGTCCATAGGAAGATCCACTCAACCTTAACCCCTCAAACCTTCAATAAAGCTTTGTCTCTACTAGACGAAGCTACCTCGATGGTTGGGAGCATCGGTGATAGCCTCCGATGAGGTATGCCTTCAAACCAAACCTAGAATAGGGAGTGTCTTGTCCTTTATGAAGAGAATTTTCACCTCAAGTAAAATTGGTCATTAGATCTACTTGTGCTTACTCCTAGATGGTGTGGGTAAAGTTTGAGCTCAATCTGAGCTTAATAGAGTTCGCATCTTGCCTAGAGTGGATGATGCTCTCTGTAGGCAGCTCGATGAATCATGGACGTCCATCCACATTTTGGATGGATCGATTAGTCCACTTAGGATCTGTAATTAATCCCTTTAGAAATCATGGGATCGATCTCAATCATCTGATCTTTGATTAGACTATCCAGAGAGAAAGTGCGTAGCGCTGCCACTTACGTGACATTAGGAAGTGATAACTTAAGTGACAAATCCCATCACACCATGTGGAAAGCGCACACCACATCAGTGGTCCACGTGCCATCGATGGGATTAATTATATAATGAGGTGTTTAAATTAATTCCTTAATCACTGAATCTTCAAATATTTATAACTAAATGTAGAAAAATAAAAAAATACAAAATAAAATGCATTCTGAAGATAATTTAGTAAGGAATTCATAAAATTAATTTTAATGTATTTTGGATAGTGAATTTCCCTTAATTAGGGTTTTAGTTAAAACTTAATAACTCTAATTACTCCCAAATTACTTCATTAATTCATTTCAAATTCTCGATGCATTTAGTGGGATGACCTCGCCTCTAATTTTCTTGGGATTTATTGATGAGTGGGGAAATCAATTAATGAATCCTTAATCATTCTCTTAATGTAATTAAGCTTAATTAAACATGTGAACAATGGCTTAATCCCTTTATTAAGTTAATTAGCTTCGCTTAAGTCAACAAGAGGTTTATGGAATAATTTTGGGATATTTTCCTTAAGCTATTCCTTAAACCCCCTTTCTTCCTTAATCTAAACTTAATTAAGGGCTAATCCATAAATCACCTACTTAATTAACTTGATAAAATTTTCAAAACATTCTAGAACTTAACCAATTCATCTTGGGTAGGTGCTTAGGTGTTCAATAACCTAAGTAACTTAAGGAAATCAAAATCCAAGTACATGTGGGAAGGGTTATGAATGTACTTAAATTAAATCTTTTTCTTAATTAATCATTGTGAGCCAATTGCATTAGGCCCTTTCTTTTATAGGTGCATTGCTGATTTAAATCCTTTGTGTGGTTTTATGTCATACTTTGGCTAATAATTATTTAATTAAATATGTTAAAGTGGTGTAGGTAAGGGTTAATTAATGGACTTAATTCACACCTTAACCTAAATAAAATATAAAAATCATTTAATGGTTCTAAAAATAAACTAAAACATCATACACATGTGGAAAATGGGTTAGGACCAGCAACCTTTTTCACATTTCTTAAATTCAAATCAAACTCAAAACAAAACAAAAATCTCTTCAAAATAATTTTGATTTCTCTTTAAATAATCTTATTCTATAGGATTATATTTATAAATTAATTAGGGTGAATGAATTTACATGCTTTCATCACTTTATTTCTTTCCTAGCATGCTAAATGTGTATGTCACGTGAAAATCATACATTCATGCCTTTTAAAATCAAATTAAAAAATGAAATGTTTCCTTTATGTCAAATTGCATGTTTTGGCTAAGTAAGATTGTGAATGGCTATTATCACTATTAAATCAAAATTATTTTCAAAACTTATAAATCAAATATCATAACTGAAAGGTATGCTACTTAGGATTATTTATGAGTTTGCATATGAATAGTATAAAATGTGTTATGTGATTCTCCTCTCTTTCTTATCATAGAATTGTATAGGATTTGCAAAGTGTATAGTCCATTTGAAAAGGACATAACACTTGCTCAAATCTATTCCAATATACTCTTATGTCATGACTTAAGAAGGAATTCCATCACACATATAAACTAAACAATCAAACCAAAATCAAATAAACATAAACTTTTGCATGATTCTCTTTCCATGCATTTCTTTTGTACATGCACATGTATTTAAGAAAAGTGGTATATTAGTCTGACAACCCCTGGGTTGCTTTAAGTATTAAATGTAGGTCCCTTGCCTTACACCCCTAGTGCTATGATATGTACTCACTTATGTCTTTTATACTTGTAAATGTGCATATGAAAAATGGATAAAAGAATCACTCTTTTCTACAAAATAATGCATCATGAAGCATCTAAATTTTCTTAAGTAACATCCCTTAGAATTCATCATTAAGGTGTGTTAAACACTTCCATTTGCACATATAGATATGCTTAGGGTTCATCCATATGCATGTTACACATGTTGGGAAAGAAATGAAGTGTTGTGTGTTTTGTGATAGTATTTCACTTTACTTAATCTTAAAATGCCTTTCTTTTGAATAGGTTTGTTTAGGAAAATCTAAACTTAGGATTAATTAAAACACATAATAAAACATTCACTAAACAAAAATCAAATATGAATCTACCTTAGAAATTACTTAAGGTAGGGAGGAAAGAGAAGTTCTCTTCTCTTTTCCTCTCTTTTCAACTTAGTAATTAATTGTAGGTTCATTCAAACCTAATAAAATCACAACATAAAAATCAACCAAATAAACTAAGTCACTTAAATGAAACCACCCTCTAAGTTGAACATTTTCATACTTAGAAAACTTTAACCTTAAAGCTTAGCTAACCATACCACATAAACCTTAAATAGCACACACTTTATGCTAACTCACCACTTCTAGCTTTAGGTTAGGGCAGTGCATGGTTTGATGTTTACTTTTATTTTGTGATGTATTATTTTTGTCTAGATGTCAGGGTGTATGTACGCAGATTGAATGGTAGGGCGATCTTAGTCTAATCATTATCTTCTACAGGGGATTGTGCTTAAGGAGCGCTGTAATAAAAATATAATTGCTTTTGTTGTGCAGGTGCTTATACTCCTAAACAAAATCCATAATAGGTTAGGTAGACTTTGTTTTGCATGTGAGGGGTGCTAAGTCCAACATATAAATATAAATTCTTGGGATTGTTTGGTGTGTTTAGCTAACCTCTATTTTGCAGGTTTTAGTTAGATTTTCTTTTTCCCATTTTCATGTAATTTTATACTTAGGATTTTGGAATGATTGTTATGGGGTATTAGGATGAACATTAGTTATAAGGTTATGCTTTATGTACCATGTAAAGCCTTTGGAGCAACCACATTCCAACTAACTAAAATAAGAAAGAAGAAAGAAGAAAGAAGAAAGAAGAAAGAAGAAATGAAGAAATGAAGAATGAAGACCCCCATAACAATGAATTCCTTATTGACTGTATTTAATTCATTTGTAATCCGGGTTGTATAAGGGTAGAGCTCGCTACCCAATTTGTTTTCGGGTTTGTGTGGTGGAGCCCGACCACAAATGGCCTCTTATTATTTTGTGCTAGCTTTATAAATTGATTGATGTTTGTTTAGCTTGTGCATTAAGATGGCATCTTTTCCTAGTCTTACTTTCATGTATGGTTTGATGACGATTAGCTCTTAGAAAGTAAATTTTCTATCCAACTAATCAATTCAAACTAAAAATAAAATAACTCATAACCTCACCTAAAATTTAAGTTATAAATAAGATAAAAGAGTTAGCAACCCCTTAGCTGAATGTTATATTTTCTTTCACACATCATGCATAAAAAAATATATTCTTTCACTCTTGATTGGAAGGCTTCCACCTTTACCAGAGAACTTGGCTTGACCTTTGAGATCCATGGTGGAAACACACCTCCTTATCTTGGTGATTTTGGACCATAATCTAATTTCTCATGCATTAGGCATATGAATCATAAAGCCTGTGCAAAATTGATTATACAAAATGAAAATAAAATGTAAAAAAATTAGCATTAGATTTAAGTCATTAAATCATTCCCTACATGATCTAGTCTCTAATGGAGTGTGCTTAAGGACTTAGTTTCTTTCTAAATAAACAACAGCTTAGCTATCTTGCAAAAGCATTTGACTTGCCTACATGTTTTAAAATTATAGGAGGACTTGGTGGCCAGTGCAGTTATAAGTCCAACAGTCGGGTGACTTTTCTTCTCCTTTGGAGGTAAACCAAATACCCATTTTCACCTTAGATTTAGGTCATGCTTTTGGTCCTCCCTAAAGCTCCCTAGATTTAGGTTCAGAGGTTGCTACTTCCCTTTATGGGCTACAAGCATAAATCCTCACCTCTTAGGCATTTCAATGACCTTGTATCATGGAATTATAAGCCCTAACATTCTAATAAAAATTCAACTAAAAAAAATCAATTCATATTCAAAAATGTAAAGCCCAACCATAGGATAGTCTGGGATGCTTACTAGGCTTCATTGTATCCTAAGCATCCCCCAATTATCTTTATTTGGCTTCGATAAGAACTCCCTCCTTGTGATCGATCCCACTTAACTTTTTAAAATTAAACCAATCGTTTGATAGTCCTACCTTCAAAATCTTTAGATACAATGATCATTTATCTTAATTGAGAGTATTCTTAAGGAATCCTATTCCTTGGGATGTAATTAACTATGGGGCTTGCCCTGTAAGGAACTTAACGAACCTAGTTTAAAATAAACCCTGCTTTACTTTTTGATGTAAAGTAGGAGAAGAATCTCTAGTACATTCTGAAGACCCATAGTCCTTAGGAGTCCTTATTAAGGTGATTATGTCCATTGTAGGGTGGTGACATCTATCTTTCAAGATAGTACACCTTTCCTCAATGTTATACACGATCACCCTAATAAGAACATCTATGGATCTATGTGGTGTCCCAACAAGGTGTTGTATTTCTATTTTCATTTATCCTCTCTCCAAAAGGGGATAGATGAAGGTAGAAATATGAATATTCTTTCACCATAAGTTTTTATATTTATTTGATTTTTAGGTTTTATGTAGTTTAGGTTTAGGTTTTAAGCTTTTAAGCTTTATTTAGGGTTTATGTTTTAGGTTTTATTTTAGGTTTATTTTGCATTTGTTAGTTTAGGTTTAGGTTTATTTTAGTTTATTTTATTTTATTTAGTTTAGGTTTTTAGGTTTAATTTATTTTATTTTAGTTTATTTTAGGTTTTTAAATTTTATTTTAGGATTAGTTTTTTTAGTTTAGGGTTTGGGTTTTATTTTTTATTATTTCTAGGTTTAGTTTTAGTTTTAATTTAGTTTTATTTTATTTTATTTTAGGTTTATTTTATTTTATTTTATGTTTAGTTTTATTTTTTTAGGTTTTTATTCTTAGGTTTATTTTATTTTAATTTAGTTTAGGTTTTATTTATTAAATTTTAGCTCTTTTATTAATTTATTTTATTTTATAGGTTTAGTTTAGGATTTAGCTTAGGTTTTTATTTTATTTATTTTTTTATTATATTTATGTTTAGGTTTTATTTATTTATTTTATTTTTCATTTATATTTAGTTTAGGTCTTAAGTTTTAGGATTTAGGGCCAGGGCCCAGGGCCTGTGGTCAGGATTTAGGGCCCAAGTAGGGTTTAGTGTTAGGCCTGGGCTCAGCCTAGTGCCATCCAGGGTCAGGTTTAAGGTTTTAGGAAGGCCAGCTTTGGATCTGTGGCCTTTTACTCAGGGCCCAGGGCCAGGGCTCAGGCCTGGGCCTGGGCCAGTGTCAGGCCAGACAGCCCAGGTCAATCAGATCAGGGCTGGCCTAGGATCAGGGGTCTGGCCAGTCAGGGTCCAGCCTGGGCCAAGATTCAGTGGATTTAGTGGATTTTAGGGCCTGTGGTTCAGGTGCAGCTCAGGGGGGGTTGTGGTTAGGGTGGATTTAGGGTTTAAAACCCAGGGTTTAATGTAGGATTTCTCTTTAAAATTAAGAAAGAAGTATTTAGTTTATTATTTATTTATTTTTATTTTAGTTTTTATTTTTATTTTATTTTTAATTTTATTTAGTTTGGTTTATTTATTTTTAGGTTTATTTATTTTAGTTTAGGTTTATGTTTTATTTTAGTAGTTTATTTTATTTTATTTTTTATTTTTTTTTTAGGTTTTATTTTTTATTTTGGTATATGTTTAGGTTTTATTTCTTTTAGGTTTAGGGTATAGGTTTTTATTTTAGGTTTATTTTTAGGTTTTTTTCAGTTTAGGTTTAGGTTTATTTTTAGTTAATTTTATTTTTTTAGTTTAGGGTTTAGGTTTTGGTTTTATTTATTTTAGTTTAGTTTATTTTATTTTAGGTTTATGTTTATGTTTATTTTGTTTATTTTAGGTTTAGGGTTTATTTTTTATTTATTTTTAGGTTTATTTTTAGGTTTAGGTTTTTATTTAGTTTTTATTTATTTATGGTTATGTGCCACCATCCTTCAAGATCTTTGATGGCAGGGGAACTCACGATAGTGCATTCCACTTTAGAGTCTCACAAATCTGTAGAACACTCCTCTTCCGCCTTTTCATTTGCATTTGATTGGTACGTTGAACTTCCCAACGGTTCAGTGAAGACTTTTGCTGAGTTGGAGCACCTCTTCATTAATGAGTTTGTTGGAGCTCAACAGAGGGTGACTGTAGGTGACCTCATTGTATAGAAACAAAAACTCAACGAGTCCCTTGTTGATTAGGTGCAACATAAGCATGAAAGGTGAATCACAACTGTCCGAATAGCATGCCATTGAGATTCTACTCAAGAATATCCATGGCTTGTCGTTTTCATGCTTAAGGACTTTACCAATAAAACATTTGAGAAATTAATCAACAAGGTGACTACCCAATAAGAGGAAGTCAAATAGTTACCCTTTCCTAACCAATCATCTAGGCCTAGAAGGTGTCCAACTTCTGGACTTATAACTACCTGGAGTGGCTGCTAGCTAACTCCTCCTCTGATTTTAAAACCATATAGTTTGATCTTAAGAATAGCAAGATAGCTAGGGTAGTTATTTAATTAGAAAGAGACTAAAGTCCTAAACACACTACCCAAGAGACTAGAGCATGAGTGGTATGAGTATATGACTTAATCTATAGATACAAAATCTTTTCAGATTTTATTTCATTTTAGACACATCATTTTAATAGAGGCTTTAGGATTTCTTATGCCTAAATGCATAATGAAATAGGTTATGAGTGAAATCAGCTAGAAGAAGGTATTCTCCACCACATGAGATGCATTCACAGGTCTAGCATTCCTTTATCGTGCAAGGATGGAGATCCTTCATGTTTAGGAGAAAAAGAATATGCCTGCATGATGTACAACATACAACCATATAACTAAGGGGTTGCAAAATCTTTTAATTAACTTATTTATGTCTTAGGCTTTATGATGAGGTTATAAGTTGTTTAAAATTTAGTTATGAATGATTAGTTGGGTAGAAAAGTTAATTTTATTCTAAGAGCCTAATCATATCCAAGCCACCCATTAAAGCACCAATCATTTTAGAAATTATGAAAAGCATGTTGTTCTAATGCACAATGTAAACATAACGTCTAACAATTATATAAACTATCGTAAAAGAATAAAAGGCCAGTAGGAACCATACAACCCAAGAGAGAAAAGATGGGTAGCTGAGCTCTAACCTTATACAACCTAGAATATGAAAGAATAATTATAATTGTATTAATGTTATGGGGGTCTTCTTTCTTCATATATCCATTTTTTATTTAGTTCCTTCTTTTATTTGGATGATTCTTGCTTCAAAGGCATCATAGGGCACCCCAAGATAAAGTCTTCTGGCCACTGCTCATCCTAATCCCCCATAGTACTAATCCTAATTCCCATTACAAAAATTACATTCATGAGAAAAAAGTAAATCTAGCTACACCTGCAAAATAGAGGTTAGCTAAATATACATATACTCCCAAGTAATTGTATTTATAAATTAGACTTAGCACCCTACACATGAGTAATTAAGCCCACCTGTCCTAACTTAGATTATGCTTAAGGATTTAAGCAACCTGTAAAAAGAGTATTCACATTTAGTTTTAAGCATCTATTAAGCAAAATCCCATGCAGAAAATATGATTAGGCTAATATTGGCCTATCATTCAGTCTATAAAGCATACACCCTATCATCTAATCAAAATAATGCATCATAAAAAATATGCATCACATCATTCATCGTTCTAACGTAGAGCTAGAAGTGGTGACTTAATTCTAATGGGTGTATTAAGGCTTATGTGGTAAGTCTTGTTAGGCATTAGTGTTGTATTTTCTAAGTGTAGAAGGATTCAATTTAACATGAAAGGTTGATTTCACTTGAAGTAGTTTAATTGATTTGAGAATTTTAATTTGTATTTTCTTTTGTATTTTCTTTTGTTTCATTTTATTACACTTAGCAACTAAGTGTTATAAAGAAAGGAAAAGAGGATTCCCTCTTTCATCCCTACCTTAAGTAATTTTCTAAAGTATATTAATTTGATTTAGTTCTCTTTAGTGAATGGCTTATTAAATAATTTAATTAATCCTAAGTTTAGGTTAACTTTAAATAATCCCATTCAAAATGGAAGGTATCTTTAGATTAATTTAATTGAATTACTACCACATGGCATATATTAAATCATTCCTTTCCATCACATGTAACATTCATATGATTTAATCCTAATTGTATATATACATTCAACATATCTTAGCACACTTAAATGATGAATATATGTATATCTTTATAATTATATTATATTTGATTGAATTATTTAAACATATTAATTTAAAACTTTATCCAAATTCTTATACAAAAAGGAAATTAAAATGAAATTAAACAAGCATTTGCTGTTGTTAAACCAGGAAAGTGAGGTAATCAAATGGCCTCCTTAGAGCTAGCTAAAGCCTCATATTCTCGGGATGTCTAGACTATATACCCCTTTGCATTCAAACATATAAATTCGTGTACATCAACATAGGAAGTAAGCTCCAAATCATATGGTTAATTAATTCAACCACTTAGTCAATTATGAATGCAAGCAATTTTAATGTAAAATGGGATTTTCATTCACTAATCACATATAAATATACATGTATAAAGATATAAGCAAGTATGTGTCATTGTTAAACTAGGGAAGTGATGTAATCAAATGACTTCCTTGGGACTAACTAAAGCCTCATATTCCCGGGATGTCCATACTTTATAATTTCTTTTCTTGTACACACATGGATGTATACATGAATGAGGGAAAGAAAACCATGCAAAGATTGTATCTTTTTTTAATTGAATCATTTATATATATGAATTAAAGCTCTATCAAAATTCTAATGTTGAAATACATAAGAATGAAATCAAATGGGTAGTGTTGTTAAACCATGAAAGTGAGGTAATCAAATGGCCTCCTTGGGGCTAGCTAAAGCCTCATGTTCCTGTGGATATGCACTATATACCCATTACAATTCAATCTTATATAAATCAACACTGAATAGAGGAATGAGAACTCACCATTCATACACTTAAGCTATAAGCATGCATTTCTTATGTATTCATAACTAGCATCATAACACATATTATTATTTATTTATAAGATTTTGAAAAATACATTTGGATTTAATAGTGATAATATCCACACATATATTAAATTAAATCAACACATGCAAGCTTATTATTTTACTTGATTTTGTAAAGATGGATGTATGAATTCTAATGACATACCAAATTTAACATGATTGGAAAGAGGATAATCAAATATAAACATGTGATTCATTCAACCAAACTAGTTCTTAAGGACAATCAAATTAAATAAGATTATTTAAAGCAAACCAAAGCTTCTTTATTAATTAAGTTTCGGATTTGATTTGATTTAAAGAGGAGAAGAGAAATCATCACATATTATTTTAAACCCATTCCTACATTATTGATTTGATTTAATTTAAGTAAATGTTATTAAGTTTATTTTATGGGTTAATTAAGTTGAACCCTTAATTACATGAATTAATTACCCTTACCTATGTCACCTTAAGGTAACTAACTAAATAATTATGAGCTAACATGATTTGCATGGAAAATAAACTTGCAATGATCCTAGAAAATAAAAGGGGCCTAATGCAATTGGCTCATGATTAATAGTTAATTAGATTATGGGACTTAATTAATTACTCTTATTATTTTCTCACACATGTGGACTAACCATAATTTCATTAAACTTCTTTAGGTTGTTAAACACCTAAAGATCTATCCCATGATTAAATTAATTCAGGTTTGATGTGATGATTTTAATTTGATTAAGTGATCTAATTAATTAGTTAAATCTTAAGTAATTTCATTTTAAAAAGGGTGAAATGAACTTAGGGAAAGGGGTCCCAACCTTATTCCTTAGTTCACTTATTGTTGAACAATGATTAATAAACTTAGTTAATAAATTTATTACTATTCATTACATTAATTAATCTTTAATTAACTTAAAAGAGTAGTTAAGGTTTAATTAGTCAATTTTCCTAATTAAGTGAGCAATAAATCCCAAGAAAATCATGGGAGGTAGAGTTCATTCCATTAAATTAACCTACAAAATTTAGGATTAATTGCTCAACTAATTACAGAGTAATTAATCTAATTAATTTTGTAATTAAACCTTAATTACTATTCAAAATAAGTTAAGAACAATTTTAATTTATTCTCCTCTAAAATACCCTTAAAATGAGTATTTATTTGCATTTTTTATTTCTCTATGATTTTTTATGATTTCTAGAAGTTTCAGCCATTAAAAATGGTTAATTAAATCTAATTAAGGCCTAATCCTATTGGCGCCACGTGGCGCATTGACGCATCTCGCTTTCCACGTGGCGCCACAGGATTGGCTACTTAAAACCTTTCTGACTCAGTGCCTATGTGGCGATGGTGGATGTGCTTTCTCATTCACTGTTAGATCTAAGATCGAACATCTATGATTAATACCACAACTTAGTAGGATTAAATCATATTGATCTAGTGGATCTTATCATGACTGTCCATTCTGATCACGCGAAATAGATGGTGCGTGATCTAACGTCACACGAGTGAGGGAGAATATGGCCCGTCCACCATTGATCACTTGATCTGAGCTTACCTGCACTAAAATTAACTCCAAAAAGATCCCAGACCTTCATGACATCGATCAGAGGGGATCCAATGGTCAAGATCACACCAGATGCAAGTTTTCTTCAAAATGGACCAACCAATTTTTTTTAAGGATTAGTTTTGTAAGCATACCTCACCGGAGCTACAGACTGGTAGCTCGAATGATTAAGGAAGCTACATCTAGTGGAAATGAAGCCCTGCTGACCAACAATTGGATCAATTCCTAGATGTTCGCTCGAATGGCCATGAACCAATGATTTAGAGCTCACCGTTGATCAAAGTCCCACCTCTAGTGCTCGAGAAGCTAGGGAGATGATTCATTATTGCTCGATGAGGCCTAAGGAAGGTGTATACAAAGTTAATTTGAGCTTGATAGAGAAATGGGAAGTTAGGTCAAAAGTGTCTTATTTTGGGGACAAGAATGGAATTTTATGATCGAAAAAAATTTTAACATCATCTTGGGTAGTTAGGGTTCAAGAATGATTTTGTGTGTTTTATGGAAATGAGGGGTGTATACCCTCCTTCATCTTGATTGGATGATGGATCTTCTAGTGGCCGTCCACCATCTGTGGAGTCATGGGTGGAGGAGGTGAGTTGGCTCAGCTTGGTTGGTTGAAGGTGTGGAGGTGGCTGCCAAAGAGGAATCATGGGTGTCCTATGGGTTTAAAATGCTCCAATTTGGTGAATGGGTCATGGCCGACCCAACCACCCCTTAGGTCAAGTTGGGCAATGTCCTAGGTGCCTAGGTGGACCATTGGGAGAGTGTCAAGTGACCAACAAATAGAAATTATTACTTACATGGGTGATTTGTCTCAAGTGATTCCCTTGACCCAAGGGTAGAATGATCATTTGGCATTAGATTTGATTTGGGCATTTGAAATGAGCCAAAAGTGGGTTAGCCCAAATTTAAAGTCAATTGAGTTGATTTGTTAGTTGGCTCAAATTTGACCTATTTAGGTCAAATTAAGTTAGGTTAGGTAAAGTTGACCAATTGGTCAAATTGGGTCAAACCAAGGGTTGGATCAAGTTCATATGATCATTTAGGATGTTTTAGTTCAAATGGTTTGGTTTAGTTTGGCCTAGATTTGATTTTGGCTCATTTGAATTCATTTAGGTCAAATGGGTTAAATTGACCAATTTGACCAAATTGACCAAATTGGCTTGGGTTGGGTGTTTGTTTGGGTTTAGTTGACCAATTTAACATGATTGTAGGCTTTGGTTTCAATTAATTTGGATTTAGTTTTGTTTTAAGCCAACTTGAACCTTTAGGTCAATTTGGGCTAAGTCCATTGGGTTCGATTGGGTCTAATCATGGCTTTAGTGAAGTTCAACAATTAATTTGGAATGACTTGAGCCATTGGTTGCAATCAATCTAATTTATATTTTGATGGGAGGTTTTTTTGGGGTTGGCTCAATCCAATTTGGGTAGGATTAGAATTTGGCTCAAATAGGTCAAATTGGCCACTTTGGGTCAAGTGGACCAATTGGGTTTAGTTGGCTTTATTTTGGGCTAAGTTTGATTTATTTGAGTTTATATATAGATTTGAGATTGATATATAATTCAATTGTAATTGGCTTGGGTTCAAATGGGTTTTGATTCTTTTGAACATTTCAAGTCAAAAGGGTTAAGTTAGGTTTGACTTGGGTTGATTTTGGTTTTGCTTGATGATTGTAGATTTTATTTATGAATATGATTTAAGGTATGATTGATTCATGAGAAAATCAATTGAATTTGGGTTTTGGAATGAAGAAATTTGGCTAAGTCCAAGGAGTTGGGTTGGCTTAGGTTTGGATTTTGATTTGTTTTTGTTTAGTTTTGATGATTTAAATGTATATTTCATTTAAATTTAAGAAGGTGATCGAAAAGATGATTTATTTGTGAGAAAATAAATTGAGTTTGGATTGATTTGGATTAAGATTTGGCTAAGTCCATGGGACAGGTCATATGGCTTAAGAAGGGTTTCAAGTTTGGATTTGATCATGGGCTTCAATCATTTGGTTTTGGAATTTGGGCTTGGATTTTGATTTGAAGTTTATCTTTGAATTGAACTTGAGGTTTGCTTTGAAAAGGTGAACATGGATTGGATTTGGGTTGTAGGGTAGGTGGATTATCCTAATCCTTAAGGCATAACCTAATCCTATGGTTAACCCTTCTATGTCTTTTGGCTTAGGTTAAGTGTTTACCTAATTGTTAGAATTGTCTTATGACTAGGGAAGTCTTAGTGTCTAGAAAACTCCATAGTCTAAGATGGGAAGATTTAATCCGCACTCAAAAAGTGAGGTCAATAGGCCTTCAAGTCCATAGTGTTCTCTTGGAGATAGATGATTTGGAAGACCTAAGCCAAGTTTCACATTATAGAGTCGAATACATCTTTCAATGCTTTGCTTGGGAGACAATGGATACATGAGAACAACATAGTTTCATCCTCTCTACATCACTGTATGAAGTTCATGAGAGGTGGGATCATCTCTGTGTTAAAGGAGATCTCAAGCCATTTACAGTTCATGAGGTAGGCATATATGAGGATGCAACTTACTACTTCCCACATAATCAACAAGTCTATTCTTATAAACTAGGCCAAAGTTTAAAAATAAAAGAAAAAGAAAAGGAAAAAGAAAAGGAAAGAGAAAAAGAAAAAGAAAATAAAAGAAAAAATGAAAAAGAAAATAAAAGGGAGTGGAAATAGACTTGGAGGAGGAAGTGTAGCCTGGCATTAAATTCCACCCATAGTTCAATACTCCATTCGAACATATGGGTGGGATGATCTGACCTCCACCAGGTAGAGGAAGAGGCCATTTCAGAGGCATTCATAGGGAAAACCTCTTTATTAGCCACCCAATAGAAGATATGACCCAGCTACCAGGAGTACACCTGCTATCCATTTAGACTTAGAATCTAATTCATAGGATGAGTCTTATATGGTTCGCAGACCAACTAGCTCTTCTCAGCAGTAGATTCCCTTGGAGGTGACGGTTGAGCCAGATAGTGATGAAGATTGGCCTCCAAAGCAAAACATAAGTATATCCAAGTCTATATATGAAATAGTTAGGCATCAGTTGGGAATCTTAGCTCTAACACCACTTTCCTCTCAAAAAGTTGATGGTTTGGTTGTTAATGAAGCCCCTAAGTCATCCATGGGTGTGAAGACTCAGAGGTTCTTTCTGGGAGCATCAACCTCAAGTAATGAAGTTGATGTAGAACTTGAGGATGATTCATATAAAGATTTAATATAATTACTTTTCAATTGGTACTTGCCTTATGTTCATAATTTAGCAAAGAAAGGGTTAATCCCACATACTTGGTCAAAGCACAAGTTAGACTACTTTGAAAGAATATGGAAGAACAAATGCAAAAGCTCACAATCAGGATCAGGATTGGGCTTCAACATAGTGGGTCCAGTCGATGATGATGATTACTGCTTAGTCATCACCAATCATTTGAAATTTGATAGGTTCTTTTCAAATCACATTAACTCATATGAGGAGCTGTTCTTAGAAACTTCAGATGATCCAAATGATTTTGAAGTCAAAGATGCACCACCAAAGTTCGAAGAAGAGATCAAGTCAACCATCAACGAGCTCAAGAAAATCAACTCAATCATAAAATTAGCCCAAGGCTATTATTCTTTCTAAAATTCCACCATAGCCTATAAGAGAAGGCAGTAATAGCATCACGAATCAGTTTGCAACCAAGACCGCCTTCACCCAAAGGACCACAACATTTATGCCAGGAAGTCCAATGCATTCTTTTAGTAGATTTATTGGATCACCAAAAAATTTATTAAGCAAGAGATCAATTCTGATAAGAGTAGCTTTAGTGGGGATAATAGTTTGAATCAAATAAAGAGGCATTGAATTGAGAGTGCTTCAAGAATAGTGAGCCTGCCACCAAAGGAAAGTAAATGAAATTCCTAAATAGAAATTTTATTTAAAATTTTTTGAATTAACTTATCCAAAAGATGGGATCATTTTAGATCTTTATAAAGAGGAGCACTCAAGTACTTAAGAGGAAGGTGTTGATGTTTAAAGTTAGTGATATGCAAGATTTGATTAATTTTATTATTGGAGATGCTTGAAGAAGTAATAAAATAACTTTTGTTATCATTGATAGATAGACTACTTTCTCTACCAAATTTATTTAAAAAAATCTTGAGATTCTTGATATGATGAATAGAAGCATTGCAAAAATAATGAATCATCTACAAAGCTTAAATGAGAAACAGAAGACCACCAAGAGTTCTTTAATACATACTAGGATTATTTAAGAGATCATTGATGCTCTTAGATAAGTACTAATAATAAATAAGGTATGAGATAGAGGATCCCTTATCTTAGTCCATGGGAAGAAGGAAAGAAGCCTAAGGCTTCCCCATTAAGCAAATAGAAAAAAAGCATTATTAATATAAAAAGAGATAAATTTAAAAAAAAAATAAATTAATAGAAAACCAAAATATTAAAATAAAAATAAAGAGATATTGAAAAAAGAATATCATAATAAACAAAAAAAAATAATCTAATTAAAAAATAATGAATAATTCTTATCAAGCTACAAAAAGAAAAAAAAACATAATCTACTACTATCAAAATTTGGTTAGATAATCCAAGTAAAGGATCAACCTATTATTTAGAATTTTGAAAATCAACTTATTGAAGAAGGTGCAGCACTAATAGGTCTAAAATCACTCCAATAGTCTGATTATCTTTCTTAGGTATGAGAACAATGTAAGTGCTAGAAAAATATCTAGAAAAGGATTACCATTAAAGAAAATCAATCACCTTAACTAAATCATTTTAATAATATACCATTTTGAAAAAATTGGGTAGTGAAACCCTCTGAACCAGCAACAAAATCTATGTTCAAGCTATTAAGAAATTTAAAAATTTCCTCTTAATTAGGTACAATAGTAAGTAAATCATTGTCATTATTGGTTATAAAAGAAGGAATCAAGTGTGATTTAGAAATAGCTTCATAAGAGAAACTCTTAAGCATATTTCTAAAGTAATTAATGGTCTAATCCTTAATATTATTATTCTTCATAATCCATTCTCCATTGTCATCTTTAATTTTTGAATATTATTTAAAGCTCTCTTTTATTAACTAAAGCATGGAAATATCTAGTATTTCTATCACCATCCACAATATGTTTGCTAGTAGCTTTTAGCACTAATAAGTCTCTTTCATATTTTGAAAATTTACAAGTTTATCTTTTGCCTACCAAGTGATTAATCTTAGTAGGATCGACATATAGAGACTTCAAGATCACAAACCATTTCTTGATATTAGCAAAAGGTTTTTAAAATAATGCTTGTTCCATGCACATTTTTTTTTTTTTTAAGCTTAAACCAAAATCTATTCATCCCCATAATCAAATTGTCGATGTAAGGGAGCTTTCCAATTGTTAGCCACAACATTAAAGAAATTAATTTGTAATCCACATGTTCAAAAATCTAAAATGAGAGAAATTTTTAATCTATTAGAGTTATCTTTAATAGAAACCAAAAGAAGATCATCCTAAGGTTCTCGCTTAAATGACATAAGTAATAGGCCAATGTGTAATCCAATGAGTAAAAAAGAATCGTCCAACCTTGCCAAAGTCTAGAGTTTTGCCAATTAAAATTTGAACCCTTAAAGCCAATATCAATCAAATTGCAATCAAGGATCATATTGGAAAATTCTTCCATGGAATGAATATTAGAGAGCAACTTCATTCAAGAGAATAAAATAGTGTTGAAATCCCACCAATAAACCAAGGTTTATTGACAGAGGTAGCAAAATTCCTCAAATTTTCCTAAAGAAGATTTCTACCAGATCTATTACAAGATGCATAGACAAAAGAGCCCAAAACACAATCATCACCATAAGATATTTGAGCATTGACAACTTGTTGAAAATCATCAAGAATAGAAACCACCAGAAAATTATTCCAAAAAAACTAAATTTTATTACTAACATCTGAGAAAAATTTATCAAAATCGATCATTCTAGCAACATGGTTAATTTTGTTTGCGTGAATAAGAGCCTCCAAAACAATAAGTAAAGAAATATTATGAATATGACAAAGGTTTCTAATACAGTTACAAATAGACCGGGTATCGATCCCTCTAACATTCCAAATAGGAAAATTAAACATAAAGAAATAAAAAAGGTGTTAATAAAAGGTTAATTAAAAGAGAGAGGAGGTCAGTAGATCTAGTGTTTTAGAAAATTTTGGAGGGATGTTTTAACTTTTTTTTTCTTTTAGCATGATAAGTTTGGAAACCATTTCATTTTCCCATAGAATCATCATCGTGAAGGATTTAGCAACATTAGTAGATTTAGGGAAGTCTTCTATATAGAAGTGAGTTCTCCTTCTTCCAAGTTATTAGAATTTATTAGGAAAATGAGCATCGGTATAGGAAGCAGGAGTCAAATAGATTTATTAAGAAGGCAAGTGTGAACATCCATCCCTTCTTCAATACCCAGATTATTTGACAAAACCAAATCTTTTTGAGAATTTAAATCATCCTTAAAGTAAAGTCAAGTTTTTCAAACTGAATATCATGAGAAACCAAATCCATATTCTCCCTTGAATTTGAATGATGCATAACATTGATATCCTCATTAATATTTTCAATTAAAGCATCATATTTGTTAATAAAAAATGGTAAGGATGCGAGGATCGACTTAGAGAAAAAATAATTGTCAACAAAAGTTTAGAAAAATTATTATTTTCCACATTAGAAACTGTCAATTCCATAGAAGAAATAAGAGGTAAAACAACCTTCAATGAATCTTTTTTTTTAATTAACTTTTTGATATTTAACAGTGGTCGACCTAGGGTTAGGAACAATAGTTTCCTTATAGAAATTTTCTTTTTTAGGTGAGGATGCAGAATGAAACATTCAGAATTATCGTGTGGATTTTACAATGAGAACAAAAGATAGGAAATTTTAAAATCAACTTTCGCATATAACTATAATTTTCGATCCTAACTAGATTTCTGGGTGTTTCTTGGTAATGTCCAATTCAACAAGGAATCAGACTAGAGAAGGTCGAGATTATGTAGCTGTTGCTTGATCAATTTGTAATGGCCGACCAAATAAAGCACTCATAGCAAAAAAGGAATTGATGATTAATGAAATGAATTCACATATTGGGGAGAGAAATCCAAACCAAATGATTGGAGATTCTTCCCTAATATCAAGTTGTGGAGTCCATTTTAGTAACCTCATTTGGAAATTGAAAACAAAATAAGAATGATGAGCAAAAACACATGAGTATTCCAAATTATTTGTTAATTGAATCAAAATGTGGGGAGGATCAATTAAACTAATCATAAAAGCACCCAAAAGTTTTAGACTATGAAAGAAATAGCGAATGTTTTCCAAATTGGCCTATGAAGAGTAAACTTTCCAACCAATGTGAATTCAAATGACTTAGCAAGCTTTTCCATAATCAGCTCAGAGCACATAACCATAGGCATGCCTTGAAAAGAAGTCAACATAAGTTCTAAGGACTCACATGAAAATCTATCCTTACTAATAAGGATGTCTTTGAATGATCTCAAAGAAGCTAAAGCCAAGGTAGTTTATGCCCTAGTAGGATCCATTGGATCCATTGGTTTCCCACGAATCATCGTGGAAGATGCCAACCGGTCACTCCAAGTAAAACATGAAAGTGGCTCCGATTCCGATGAATCCAAATGAGAATCATGCCAAATAGCCATCAAGCAGTGATTAGAAAGCCAAAAATGAGAGGGGAAAAGGGGAATCGCCAAAGCACGAGGTCGAGGGCTCCAGCGGTGGGTGGGTTTGGTGATGTGCACAAAGGATAGGGATGTAGTCAACAAATTACTGAGCTTACTAGAATTTAGTTTAGGTTTAGATTTATTGTGTCTTAGGGTTTAAGTTTTTTTTTAATTTATTTAGCTACTTTATGTTTAGGTTGGGTTTGGGGTTTAGGTTTGGGTTTTAGGTTTGGGTTTTAGGGTTTAGGTTTTAGGTGTAGGTTTAAGGTCTAGGGTTTAGGTTTAGGGTCATTTAGGGTTTAAGGTAGGATTTAGGGTTTATGATTTAGAGTTTATGATTTAGGTGATAGTGGCTAGTTAGAGTAGTTGGATCCGGGTTTAGTGGTATTTTAAAAGCAAAAAGGAAGGTTTAGGTTTATTTATTTAG
Organism: Cymbidium sinense; assembly: GCA_021442155.1. Classification (NCBI taxonomy): domain Eukaryota; kingdom Viridiplantae; phylum Streptophyta; class Magnoliopsida; order Asparagales; family Orchidaceae; genus Cymbidium; species Cymbidium sinense. The sequence goes on from JAKCPB010001003.1 coordinate 76,414, forward strand.
TTTATTTATCTTTTATTTTATTGGTTTATTTTTATTTTTATTTAGTTTTATTTATTTATTTTTATTTATCTTTTTATTTATTTTATTTAAGCTCAGATGCAGCTCTTTTAGAGTTTATTTATCTTATCTTAGGTTTAGGTTTAGATCTTTTAGGTTTAGGGCCTAGGGCCCAGGATTTAGGAGTGGTAGGCCTTGAGGTTTTAGTTAGGTCAGGGTTAGGTCAGGGTTCTTTGTGTCAGGTGTGGTTTAGCTTTTAGTGGTAGGGCCAGGGCCTGTGGCCTAGGGTTTGGGCCTGGGGCCTAGGGTTTAGGGCCTGCTTTAGGCTCAGGGTATGGTGATAGTGTTGGGTTTGGTTAGGGTTTTTTGGGATTTAGGTGGTCAGGGTTTTAAATTTTCTTAGGTCATGAGAGGGTTTGTTTAGGTCAGTTTAGGTTTTAGTTTTATTTTAAATTAAGTAAACAGTTTAGTTCTTTTAGTTTATTTAGTTTATTTTTATTTATTTATATTCTTTTATTTATGTTTATTTTTTATTTTATTTAATTTATTTCTTTATTTTAGTTTATTTATTTTAGTTTACATTTTATTTTAGTTTATTTTTTAGGTTTAGGTTTAGGTTTATGTTTATTTTTAGTTTAGTTTTATTTTATTTTATTCTAGTTTATGTTTTTATTTTTTAGGTTTAGATTTTATTCTATTTTTTTTAGGTTTAAATTTTAATTATTTTAAGTTCATTATTAGGTTTTATTTTAATTTAGGTTTAGGTTTATTTTAGTTTATTTTATTTTATTTAGTTTATTTTATTTATTTATTTTAGTTTGGTTTAGGTTTATTTTATTTTATTTTGGTTTTATTATATTTATTTATTTATAGGTTTATTTTTGGTTTAGGTTTTATTTAGTTTTATTTTATTTTATTTTAGGTTTATTTTATTTTTATTTTCATTTAGTTTTATTTTAGGTTTTTATTTTAGTTTATTTTTTTTTAGTTTAGTTTTGGTTTTATTTATTTTATTTTAGTTTAATTTATTTTTTTATTTTTTATTTTAGGTTTTATTTTATTTATTTTTTAAATTTTATTTAGTTTAGGTTTAGTTTTGTTTGTTTTAGGTTGGGGTTTAGGGTTTAGGGTTTAGGTTTAGGGTTTAGGGTTTATGGTTTAGGTTTTGTAGGGGTTTAAGGTTTAGGTTTAGGGTTAGGTATTTTTTATTATTTTTATTTTATTTTTAGGGTTTAGGGTTTAAAGTTTAGGTTTTAGTTTAGGGTTGGTTTTAGTTTAGGGTTTAGGGTTTTGGTTTTTCTTTAACAGAGAACAAATTAGATTCAACATTTCTTCTTTTGATTTAAACAACCTAGTAACACACAGTTTTCTAAGACATACATGATATGATCAAGAATGAGCATGCATAAAATAAATCAAAACCTATAACTAGAATCATCTCTACTAGAAGACACACTTCCATAAAATGGATCGACCGCTTCTTTAGCTTCTCTAGTTCCCATTACCACCCCGGCCTCTGAGTAGTGGATCAACCATCATATCTCGATCTCTCCTCGCCACCACCATATGTAACCTCCATCGCCTCCCACCCCATAACCATAACCACGCTCCGACCACCACCTCCATATCAACCAACACCTCCATATCCCCTACCACTGTGATAATGCAACCTCCACCTTGCCTCACCACCAGATCTAGATTGACCCTAGTTGACCGTGATGTTCCTGCCATCAAGGTTATGCCCATTCTTTGGTAGTTTATTTATTTTTAATTAATTTAGTTACTTTAGGTTTATGTTTAGGTTTGGGATTTATATGGTTGGGTTTAAGGTTTAGGTTTAGGTTTTAGTGTTTATGCTTTAGGTTTAGGGTTTAGGATTGTGGGTTTAGTTTAGGGTTTAGTTTTAGGTTTTTTTAGTTTAGGTTTGTAGTTTAGTTTCAGTTGGGTTTAGTTTTGGGTTTAGGTTTAATGTTTATGGTTTTTAGGGTTTGGATTTATAGTTTGGGTTTTTAAATTTAGTAAACCGAGGGTTTAGGTTTATTTAGTTTTCTTAGTTTACTTTAGGTTTAGGTTTAAATTTAGAGTTTAGGGTTAATGGTTTTAGGGTTTGTGGTTTAGGGTTGTAATTTAATGTTGTTTTAGGTTTAGGGTTTAGTTAGTTTTAGGTTTGTGGTTTAGGGTTGGGGATTTTATTTTATTTTTTATTTTAGAGTTTTTAGAGTTTAGGTTTAAGATTTAGGTTTTAGGTTCAAGTTTTAGTTTAGTATTTTATTTTTTTTTTTTAATAAAGAAAAATTCAGATTCAACATTTCTTCTTTTGATTTCATCAACTTAGTAACACACCAAGTTTCCTAAGATACGATGACATAGAACAAAAATGAGCATACATAGAGAAAAATCAAGAACACTAGATAACTAGAATCCTCTATCTTAAAGACACAATCCATAAGTGGATCAATCATTGTTCTTCGCTTTCTCCAAGACCCATCGTAACCACCACAACCTCTCTGAGGGGATCCACCATCATATCCCCGATCTCTCCCTCCTCCACCACCATCATGGTTGTAACCTCTGCTTCCTCCTCGCCACCATAACCACCACGCTCTAACCACCACCTTCAGATCCACCAAGACTCTGATCCCCACCACCACTGCCACCACCTCCGCCCATAGCCGATCAAGATTGAGCCTGCTTGATGTGATGTTCCTCCCATCAAGGTTCTACCCATTCTGTTTAGATTTAGTTTAGTTTTTTATGGTTTATTTATTTTAATTTACTTAGTTACTTTAGGTTAGTTTAGGTTTGGGGTTTAGAGTTTAGGGTTTAGGGATTGGGGTTTAGGATTTATGGTTTAAGTTTAGGGTTTAGGGTTTTGTGGTTTATTCTTTTAGCATTTAGGTTTAGGGTTATGTTTTGGGGTTTAGGTTTAGTTTTGGGTATTAGGTTTGGTAAGGTTTGGGCTTAAGGGTTTGTGTTTAGGGTTTGGTAGATTTATGGTTAGGGCTTGTGGTTTATGTTTAGTTTTTCTAAAAAATTTAAGCAAATTGTAGTTTATTTAGTTTATTTAGTTTATTTTATTTTATTTATTTATTTTATTTTTTATTTCTATTTAATTTAGTTTATTTATTTTAGGTTTATTTATTTTAGTTTAGGTTTTATTTTAGTTTATTTTTAGTTTATAAGTTTAAGTTTATTTTTTTAGTTTTTTTTTATTTTATTCTAGGTTTATGTTTTATTTTTATTTTTAGGTTTAAGTTTAAGTTTTATTTTATTTTTTTAGGATTAGGTTTTAGTTTATATTTTAGGTTTATTTTAGGTTTTTTTTAGTTTAGGTTTAGGTATTATTTACTTTATTTTATTTAGTTTTGGTTTAGGTTTAGGTTTTATTTATTTTAGATTATTTATTTTAATTTTAGTTTAGGTTTATTTTATTTTGTTTATTTTAGTTTTAGGTTTTTTAGTTTTAGGGTTTAATTTTTATTTTTTTATTTATTTTAGGTTTTATTTTAGTTTAGGTTTTATTTCATTTCATTTTTATTTAATTTAGTTTAAGTTTTACTTATTTTATTTTTAGGTTTTATTTAGTTTAGATTTAGGTTTTAGATTTTAGGTTTGGGTTTAGGGTTTAGGTTTGGGATTTAGGGTTTATAGGTTTAGGGTTTAGGGTTTAGTTAAAGAGTTTATTTTTTTATTTTTATTTTTAATTTTAATTTAGTAAGCCAGTAGTTTTATGTTTATTTTGTTTTAGTTATGATTTTTATTTAATTTATTTTTTTTTATTTTATTTAGGTTTATTTTTTATTTTTTAGTTTATTTATTTTTATTTTATTTATTTAGTTTAGGTTTTTATCTAATTTTATTTTAGGTTTAGTTTAAGTTTTTTTTTTTTTTATTTTTTTTTATTTTAGGTTTAGGTTTTATTTTTATTTTTTAGGTTTAGATTTTTATTTTATTTTTTTCTTTTAGATTTTTTTTTCAAGTTTATTTTTAGTTTAGGTTTAGTTTATTTTATCCATTTTATTATTAGTTTAGGTTTAGTTTAGGTTTAGTTTATTTTAGTAGATTTAGGTTTTATTTATTTTGTTTAGTTTTAGTTTTTTTAGGTTTTATTTTAGGTTTATTTTATTGATTTAGGTTTATTTTTAAGTTTATTTTTTTAGGTTTATTTATTTAGTTTATTTTATTTTAGGTTTTATTTTATTATTTTTTATGTTTTTTTATTTTATTAAAGCTTTTATTTTAGTTAAGTTTAGGTTTTATTTATTTATATTTTATTTTTTTATTTAGGTTTAGGTAGTTTATTATTTATTTTATTTTTAGCTTTTATATTTTTTTTAGGTTTTATTTAATTTAGGTTTAGGTTTTAGCTTTTGATTTATTATTTAGATAAGCATATGGTTTAGGGGTTTGGGGTTTAGGGTTTAGGTTTAGAGTTTTAATTTAATGTTTAAGGTTTAGGGTTTAAGGTTTAGGTTTTTAGCACTTAAGTTTTAGGTTTATGGCTGTTTTAGTTTAGGGTTTTTAGTTTTTGGTTTTTTTTAAATAGAGAACAAATTGAGATTCAACTTTTCTTTATTTTGATTTCATCAACCAAGTAACACACCAAGTTTTCTAAGACTCAATTGATGTCAGATAAAAAATGAGATGATATTCACCAACACCTCCTGATCCCCATCACCTCCTCCCTCCATATCCACCACTGCTCACCACCACCTCCATATCCACTAGCACCTCCGCATCCCCACCACCATGCATTCCACCACCTTCACCTCCACCACGATCTAGACTGAGCTCTTGACTGGCCATGTTCTGCCATCAAGGATCTACCCATTCTTAGGGTTTAGTTTACTAGTTTTAGGGTTTAAGTTTATTTTTAATTTATTTAGTTACTCAGTTTATGTTTAGGGTTTGGAGTTTAGGGTTTAGGTTTTTAGGATTTAGATTTAGGTTTAAGTTTTTTAATTAAGTAAATATTTATTTTTATTTTAGTTTTTTTTATTTTTTTTTATTTTTATTTAGGTTTATTTTTATTTTTATTTAGTTTAGTTTATTTATTTTAGGTTTATTTATTTTAGTTTAGGTTTTTATTTTATTTATTTTAGGTTTAGGTTTAGGTTTACATTTATTGTTTAGTTTAGTTTTATTTTTATTTTATTATTTAAGTTTAGGTTTTATTTTTTTTATTTTTAGTTTAGGTTTGGTTTTATTTTTTTTAGGTTTAGTTTTAGGTTTTATTTTGGTTTATTTTTAGGTTTTTTTTAGTTTAGGTTTAGTTTATTTTATTTATTCTATTTTATTTAGTTTAGGTTTGTTTAGGTTATTTATTTTAATTTGGTTTATTTTAGTTTAGGTTTAAGTTTATTTTATTTTGTTTTATTTTATTTTAATTTTAAGTCATTTAGTTTTGGTTTTAGTTTAGGGTTTAGGTTTTATTTTATTTCTTTAAGTTTATTTTAGGTTTAAGTTATTAAGCTTTATTTTATTTTATTTTGGTTTATTTTATTTATTTATTTAGGTTTATTCTTAGGTTTATTTATTTTAGTTTAGTTTAGGTTTATTTATTTATTTAGTTAATTTATTTTTATTTTATTTTATTTTTAGTTTAGGTTTATTTAATTTAGGTTTATATTTTATTTTAGTTTTATTTATTTTATTTTTTTAAGTTTATGTTTAGTTTTTTAGATAGCTTTAGGGTCAGTGGGCTTAGGGCCCAGATTTAGTGTGGATTAGTTTGGCCTGGGGTCAGGGTGTGGTCAGGCCAGGATTAGGGCTCAGTGTGGTCCAGTGGCTTAGGGCCTTCAGTTTGGGGCCAGTTTGGCCTGGTGGTTGGGCTCAGCTTAGGGCCTGGCCCAGTCTGGTAGGGTTAGTTAGTGGTCAGGGTAGGTCAGCCAGAGTTTAGAGTGGCTCAGTTTCAGTAGGGAAGCCCAGGCCTGGGCCTAGTGGTAGGTCTGTAGGGTTTAGTGGGTCAGGAGTGTTGTGGAGGGCTCAGGGTAGGGCCTGGGCTCAGTGGGTTTAGAGAGTTTTAAAAAAAAAAAGAAGCAAACCATTATGTTTATTTAGTTTATTTTTATATTTAATATTTTTATTTATTTTTATTTAGGTTTATTTATTTTATTTTTTATATATTTTAAGTTTATTTATTTTTTTTTTAATTTAGTTTATTTTAGGTTTTAGTTTTATGTTTATTTTAGTTTAGTTTTATTTTATTTTATTTTAAGTTTATGTTCATTTTATTTTAGTTAGGTTTAGGTTTTATTTTATTTTATTAAGTTTGGTTTTTATTTTATATTTTGAGGTTTTATTTTAGTTTAGGTTTAGTTTATTTTAGTTTATTTATTTTATTTAGTTTTAGTGTATTTAGGATTTTATAGTTTTTTTTTTTTTTAGGTTTATTTTTATTTTTAGGTATTTTCTTTTTTTGTTTATTTATTTATTATTTTAGGTTTATTTTATTTTTATTTTAAGTTTATTTATTTTAGGTTTTTTTTATCCATATGTTTATTTTATTTTAGTTTATTTTTATTTTATTTTATTTATTTTTTTATTTTTTTATTTTATTTTATTTTAGTAGGTTAGGTTTTTAAGTTTAGTTTATGTTTTTTTTTATTATTATTTTTATTTTTAGTTTAGGTTTTATTTTATTTTATTTTATTTTTAGTTTTATTTAGGTTTTTAGCTTTTTTTATTGGTTTAGGTATTTTATTTTAGGGTTTAGTTTTTGGGTTTTGTGTTTTGGGTTGTGGCTTAGGGTTTAGGGTTTAGGGTTTAGTTTTAGGAGTTTGGGTTGGGGTTTTAGTGTTAGGTTTGTTTGAGTTTAGGGTTTTAGGTGGTTTTGGGGTTTAGGTTTAGGGTTTGTGGGTTTAGGTTTAGGTTTTAGGTTTTGATTTAGGTTTTAGTTTTGGTTTAGGTTTTTTTTTTTTTAACAGAGAACAAATTGATTCAACATTTCTTCTTTTTGATTTCATCAACCAAGTAACACACCAAGTTTTAGAAGACACAAGTGATGACATAGATCAAAATGAGCACTATCCACCAAAGACCTCCAGATCCCCACCATCCCTCCCGTGTCCATAATGACCACTCACCACCACCTCCATGTCCGCCAACACCTTTAAATCCCCACCACCTAGATCTCATCACCTTCCTCCACCGCTAGATCTAGATGAGGTAGATGATGTTCCCATCAAGGTTTGCATTCTTGTGGTTTAGGTTTAGGTTTAGATTATTAGGTTTTAAGGTTTAGGTTTATTTTAAGTTATTTAGTTACTTTAGGTTTAGTTTAGGGTTTGGGAGTGGGTAGTTGGGGTTTAGGTTTTTAGGGTTTAGGGTTTAGGGTTTTAGGATTTATTCTAGGGTTTAGGTAGGGTGGGTTTTGGGTGTGGTTTAGGGTAGTGGTAGGGTTTAGGGTATGGTAGTGGTAGGTTCAGGAGTTTGTTTTTTTTATTTAAATTAAGCAAACCAGAAGGTTTAGGTTTATATAGTATATTTAGTTTATTTTTTATTTATTTTAGTTTACTTATTTTAGGTTTGTTTTATTTTTATTTAGTTTAGTTTATTTTATTTTAGTTTAGGTTTTATTTTAGTTTATTTTAGGTTTACATTTAGGTTTAGGTTTATTTTAGTTGAGTTTTATTTTATTTTATTTTGAGGTTTAGGTTTATTTTTTAATAGGTTTAAGTTTATTTTATTTGTTTATTTATTTTTTTATTTTTAGTTTATTTTTTTATTAGGGTTTAGGTTTTATTTATTTATTTATTTATTTTTTTTATTTTAGTTTATTTTTAGTTTAGGTTTTAGTTTTTATTTTATTTTATTTTATTTTATTTATATTTTATTTTATTTTAATTTATTTAAGTTTAGTTATTTTATTTTTTTATTTTAGGTTTATTTATTTTAATTTAGTTTAGGTTTTATTTATTTTATTATAATTTTTTTATTTTATTTTGTTTTACATTTTGTTTAGGTTTTAATTTTAGATTTTATTTTATTTTTATTTTAAGTTTGGTTATTTATTTATTTTATTTTAGGTTTTATTTTAGTTTATTTAGTTTTTAGTTTTTCTTATTTTAGTATTTTAGTTTTAGTTTAGGGCAGGTTTTGGTTTAGCCTGTGGCCCAGAGTCAGGTTAGGTCAGCTCAGCCTTTAGTGGCCTGTTTTAGTTTAGGTTTAGCTTATCAGGAGGTCAGTCAGTTTGGTGGTTAGTTTAGGCCTGTGGAGGTTTAGAGGGCCCAGCCCAGGTTTAGATTTAGTGGCCTGTGGAAAGGTGTAGGCTCAGGGAGTGGGCCTGGGGTCAGGCCTGGGTGAGTAGGAAGTGGTTTAGGTGGCTAAGTAGGGTTGAGGAGTTTAGGGTGTTTAAGTTAGTGTCAGGTAGGGTTTAGGGTTTAGTTTTAAAAAAAACCTAAACCAGGTTATGTATTTAGTTTTTATTTTAATTTTATTAATATTTTATTTTATTTATTTATTTTATTTATTTAGGTTAATTTATTTTAGTTTATTTTTAGGTTTGGTTTAATTTATTTTTTATTTTATTTTATTTTATTTATTTTTAGTTTATTTTATTTATTTGAGGTTATTTTTAGGTTTTATTTTATTTTTTATTTTAGGTATTTAGTTTAGGTTTATGTTTATTTTTATTTATTTTATTTTATTTATTTTTAGGTTTAGTTATTTATTTTATTTATTCTTGGTTTAATTTAGTTTAGTTTAGGTTTATTTATTTTATTTTAGGTTTAGTTTTAGTTTAGGGTTTTTTATTTTTATTTAATTTTAGGTTTTATTTTTAAGCACATTTTAGGTTTAGGTTTATTTAGTTTTATTTTATTTTATTTTAGGTTTATTTTATTTTATTTTACATTTGGTTTATTTTATTTAACCTTTTAATTTTGTTTATTTTATTTTTAGTTTAGTTTTATTTATTTTTATTTAATTATTTATTTATTTTTAGATGATTTAGGTCAGTTTAGGCTGAGGTTTTTAGCATTTATTTTATCTATTTTATTATTTAGGTAGTTTTATTTTTTATTTTTAGTTTATTAGATCAGTTGGTTGGTGGGCCCAGGGTGGCCCAGTGGTAGGGGTCAGGCCCAGGCCTGTGGAGGCTCAGGGTTTAGGGTTTAGTAGTGCCCAGGTCAGGCCTGTGGCCTGGGGCCCAGGGTTGTGGGGTGGGCTCAGAGTTTAGGGTTTTGGGATATTTAGGTATCAGGTTATTTTCTTTTTAGTAGGGTTTTAGTTTAGGTTTGGTTTTGTGGAAGGTTTAGTGGTTTAGGTTAGTGTCAGTTTTGGTTTAGGTAGTCTGTGGTTTAAGGTTTAGGTTTAGGTTTAGGTTTAGGTTTTTTGGGTTTTAGAGGTTTAATGTTTATGGTTTGGGGTTTATGTTTTGGTTTTAGTTTGGGGTTTTAGTTTAGGTTTATGGTTTTTTTTTTAATAGAGAACAAATTTAGATTCAACATTTCTTTTTTCAATTTCATCAACTAAGTAACACACCAAGTTTTTTAAGACATAAGCAAAAAAAATATGAGAGCAAATCAAAACCCTAGATAACTAGAACTGCCTCTATTATAAAGATGCAATTCCATAAGCAGACAATCAATGTTTCTTTTTCTTAGTTCCCATCAACCACCCCGCCTCTCGAGTAGATCCACCATCATATCCCCGATCTCTCCTCTACCACCACCATTGTAACCTCCATCTCCTCCCACCTCCATAACCACTCTCCAACCACCACCTCCATACCCACCAACACCTCTAGATCCCCACAACCACCGAGCATAACCATCGCCTCCACCGCCTCCTTACTAGATCTAGATTAAACCTGACGTGATGTTCATAAGCTCCATTCTTAGAGTTTAGTTTTAGGTTTAATTTTATTAGGTTTTATTATTTTGGTTTATTTTAATTTATTTATTTTAGTTTAGTTTTAGGTTTTGTATTTGTTTTAGGTTTAGGTTTGTGGTTTAGGTTTTGTAGGTTTATGCTTTTGGTTTGGGTTTTTAGGTTTGTTTTTAGGTTTAGGGTTTGTGGTTTAGGTTTAGGGTTTAGGGTTTAGGGTTTATTTTTTAGTTTAGTAGTTTTGTGGGTTTAGGATTTTGGATTTTTTTTTTTAATTAAGTAAACCAGTTTAGGTTTATTTATTATTTAGTTTATTTTGTTTATTTTAGTTTATTGTATTTTATTTGTATTTTAGGTTTATTTTTTATTTTATTTAGTTTAGTTTATTTTAGTTTTATTTTAGTTAGTTTATTTTAGTTTATTTTGGTTTAGGTTTTTTAGCTGAGTTTTATTTTATTTTATTTTTTAGGTTTATTTTTATTTTTATTTAGTTTATTTTTTAGGTTTATGTTTTATTTTAGTTTATTTTTAAGATTTATTTTTAGTTTAGTTTATTTTATTTAGTTTATTTAGTAGGTTTTATTTATTTTAGTTTATTTTATTTTTATTTATTTTATTTTGTTTATTTTTTTTAATAGGTAGGTTTTTAGTTTTTATTTAATTTTAGGTTTATTTTATTTATTTAGTTTAATTTTAGTTTTATTTTATTTTTATTTTATTTTAGGTTTCCATAGGTTTATTTTATTTTTAGTTTTAGGTTTATTATTTATTTAGTTTATATTATTTATTATTATTTTAGGTAGATCTTTTAGTTTATGATTTTATTTTTATTTTTTATCTTATTTAGGAGTTTTCTTTTAGGTCTTATTTAGTAGGTCAGTTTAGGTTTTGTGGGCCTGGGTGTGGCCCAGGCCCATGGTGGTTAGTGGGTAGTGGTCAGTGGGGGGCCCAGGTGCTCAGTGGCCCAGGGCCTAGGAGGGCAGTGATTTTGCACCAGGATCATTTGGGTCAGCCAGGGTGGCCCAGGGCCCAGGCTCAGCTCTGGTTGATGGGCCTTGGCTCAGGGTAGTCATAGGTCATCCCAGATTTAGGATTTAAGTTGGGAGGCTCATAGGGTTTGGGTTAGGGTTTTAGGTTTGGGTTTAGTGTTTAGTTTAGTTTATGGTTTAGGTTTGTGGTTTAAGGTTTATTATTTTGGGGTTTAGCCAGTTTTTTGGTCTTGGTTTGTGGTTTATGGTTTGGGGGTTTAGGTTTTAGTTTGGGTTGGGTTTAGGTTAGGTTAAGTTTTAGGGTTTTAGGGTTTAGGGTTTAGGTTTTAGGTTTAGGTTCAGTTTTAGTTTAGGTTTAGGGTTTTGGTTTTTATAGAGAATAAATTCATCAACATTTCTTCTTTTGATTTCATCAACCAAGTAACACACCAAGTTTTCTAAGACAAATATGACATAAAAAAAATGAGCACTCATAAAGCAAATCAAAACCCTAGAACTAGAACTATCTCATCAGAAGACATAGTTCCATAAGCAGATCGGATTACCATTCTTAGTTTCTAGTTTCCATCAGAACCACCCTGGCCTCTTGAGTAGTGGGATCTACCATCATATCCTAGATCTCTCCCTCCGCCACCACCACGGCTGTAACCTCCGTCGCTCCTCCTGCCTCCATAAACACAATCCACCCACTACCACATCCATATCCACCAAAGACCTCCGCATCCCCTCACCACTATGGATAAATTCACCGCCCAAATCTTTAGGGGTAAATCTTTTAATCTAGTGCTCAAAGAGCCATAATAAGTCCTTAAGAGATAAACCTAACTATTACAATAATATATGGAAAAACAAAAGCAAAACCAAATCAAGAAACAACATATCCATGCAAACAAGAACATCCACTAGGTCCTTTTGATACCAGAAGATCCACCTGCAAGATTCTCCAAACCTATAGAAGAAATCTGCAACATACTATTGAAAGGATCAGTAGAAATTAAGCAAGCATAAAGAGTATGAGCAAAGAAAAGGAGCAAAGTAAAAAAGGCTCAGCTTAGTTACAATCATCTCAAGGAGCAACACTATATGTAAGCATCCAAACTTCTTAAGAAGGGTTACAACTACATATAGTGCTACCAAAAAGAAGATAGAGGGAAATATCAAGGCCATCACAAAGATATATCTTGTAGCCCATCATCCCAAGTCCATCATCCCGCAAGGCTGCAAACTCCTCCAAGCAGAAGACATAATAGCCAACCATAAAGCCACCAAAACAAATAAGCCCAATAAGGCAAAAGATCAACCAACCATCAAGGACAACAGTAGTACAATAGGAACACCACCAAAGAAGAATAACAACATCAAAGGGAGCAAGCATAATGACCTTAACAACACAAACCAAAAAAAACCAAGACCAATAAGAAAAAACACAAGAGCTCATATCCTCCACTAGCAAACAGGAATGGCAGCAAGGCTATCACCTAAACCAGAAAAGGGAAGCAAAGAAGAAAGAGAGGAGAACCAAAGTAGAGTAGGCCAACTAGCATGTCACTAACAGAGTAGGAAAGAAAGGCCAAAACATCCACACATCTAACTAACCCAGCCAGCCAACACAACCAACCTAGCCAGCCAACTTAGCTTCCTAGCCAACCACCACAACAGCAGAAAATCCAAATCAGTGAAAAGACCAACAACATCCATCATGCCAAAACAACCCAAGACAATTAGGAAAAGGGTAGAAGCAAACAACAACATCCACCAAACCCAACCAAAGTAGCATAAATTATGATCCAGGTGAGATAAATAGCCAGCCAAAAATAAAATGAAGTGAAGATAGTAAGACAGACTAAAAGCCATCCATCGAGCACAATAATACAACAGGAACACCACCAAAGCAGACAGAAAAAAGGAGGAGAAATATTAATGAGTGCAAGCATCATAATCAAACCAAGTTAGCACCAATACACCAAACCATGTCAGTGATCCCAAAGCAAAACAACAAATACCTAAATAGCTATCAAAATAACCAAAATAACACAAAAATAAAAGACTACAAACCAAAAGAAACAAACCTAAACTAACAAAGACCCTCAAAACCCAATCCAAAAAAAAAGAAGAAATAATCAACAAATAACCTCCACCTTGCCAAATCCAATCCAAAATTAGACCACCAATACCCTCTCGATTTACCAACAAGTAAAGAAAAACCAACACAAAACCAAATAACCAACCTAGCTAACCACCAACCCACCTAGCTACCAACAAGGCCACCCAACCACAACAATAACAAAAAATCTAACTAAAAAGCAGAAATATGGCAAACCTAGAAAAAAAAGAAGAAAAGCCACCACCCAAATGAAGGTCACCAAAAGCAACCAAGCAATAATAATCACCACCAAGCAGTACTAGATGAAAAACCAAAAACAACCTGTAGAAAAATTGGAACCACCGTGTAGTGACCACTAGGCCAATCCAAAAGCAAGAGCTCAAAATAAAACCCAAGAGTGAAAATAAGCAAATGGCCACAACCCAAAGAGTGTTTAAGAATGGGGAACCAAAAGCAATGGCTCATCAAAAACCAACTAATAAAACCAAGCCAAGAAAATTATAATATGCATTAAGGTAATCTAGTGTTGTCTAGATTGACCAAACCCCTTAATAGTTTTGGCAAATTTTGATTGTCAAATAAAGTGAATCTTAATTTGGCACCTAAAGTAGCCAAGAAATCAAAGACAAGCATTACCTTCACAAAGGATAAGAGAAATTTTATAACAAACTTGAGAAAGAAGATTTTAGTATGATTGAGAAGATAAAATAAATCAAGCATTTCCTATTCTATTAGAGTTTAGCATGTCAAGAAGCAAGAGCACATCAAGTTCAATGGATGTTGAGTAAACCTTTATTCAAACAAATTTCAATAGATTTATTGAAGTGCATAAGCTCAAAGATAGATAACAGAGTAGGCTTTGAGAGGATACACAAAAGCACAAATGATAATACCTTTAGAATCCCTAAGAATACCACCACATCCATATTTATTGGAAGCAATAGAACCATCAGTATTCACTTTAATCAAATTTTCTTTGGGTTTGATCCAATGGATAATCCTTGCTCTTTTATAAGAGTCAACATCAGGCAGAATGGCACCCAATTTTTTAGCCACAAATTTATAGCCTCTAAAATGAATGTTACTAATAAGATTGGCATTAAATAGAGCATGAATTGTTTCTTTGGTTCTAGCCAGGATCCTTTTAAGGTTCATAGGAATACCATGATATTTTGCATCATTTCTATCCATCCAGATGAACCGTGATAAGGGTAATAACAACTAGAACTTTGATATGACCTTTCATAATTTTTTGGAAATAGACTTCAAGAAGTTGATATATGGAAAGAGAGCCATGAAAGTTGGTATTAAATAAATCATCATACCATAACCATAATTTAGAAGCAATAGCACCATTGACAAAAAACATGATTAACATTTTCAATATGAAAGCAACAATAGCACTTTGAAGGCAAAAAAAACCCTTTATTCTGAGCAAAGAGTCCAGAATAAAGTTATTCAAAATCCTCCAAGCTAAACTGAATAAGAAATGGGAATGATATTGTTCTAAAGTTTAATGAAAACATTAGGAGTTTCTTATCTCTAATAATAGTCCAAACCTCTTTAAGAAAAAAATAACCATTGTAAGAAAGCTTAAAGAGAATTTGGTCAGGTTTGTTAGAGAAAATAGGGATATTTCTAAAGTTATCTAAATGAGAAATAGGGATATAATTCTCAATTTTGTTCTCATTCCAAGTGTTATTATGCCAAAAAGAGTTAACTTTGATAGCTACAATAGAGTGGGTAGATAAAAGGAAGTCAATAGAGCCATTGCCAATCCAATTGTCTTGCCAAAAGAAAGAAGAACTTGAATGAATACCCCAAGATATTAATGTTTCAGCAACCCATTTAAAGGAGTAAAGCCTTTTCCAAACTGGAGAGTCACCAACTTTATAAGCAGAAATAAGAGGGTGTTTACCTTGGAAATGTTTTTCATCATTAAATTAGCCCAAAGGTTATTATTCTTTCTAAAATTTCACTAGAGCTTATGAGAGAAGGCAGTAATAGCTTCAATGAATTAGTTTGCAACCATGACCACCTTCACCCAAGGGACCACAACATTTATGCGAAGTCCAATGCATTCTTTTAGTAGAATTATTGATCCCCAAAAAAATTTATTAAGCAAGCATCAATTCGATAAGAGTAACATTAGTGGGGATAATAGTTTGAATCAAATAAAGAGGCATTAAATTGAGAGTGATTGTAAGAGTAGTGAGCCTACCACAAAAGAAAAGTAAATGAAATTTCCAAATACAAAATTTTATTTAAAATTCTTTGAATTAACTCATCAGAAAGATGGGATCGTTTTGGACCTTTAAAGAGGAGCACTCAAGTACTTAAGAGGAAGGTGTTGATGTTTAAAGTTAGTGATATGTAGGATTTGATTAATTTTATTATTGGAGATGCTTGAAGTAGTAATAAAATAGCTTTTATTATCATTGATAGATAGACTACTTTATTAAATTTATTTAAAAAATCTTGAGATTCTTGATATGATGAATAGAAGCAAGAAAATAATGAAATCATCTACAAAAATTAAATGAGAAACATGAAGACCAGCAAGAGTTCTATAATACATACTTGGATTGTTTAAGAATAGATCATTGATGCTCTTAGATAAGTACTCAATAACAATAATAAATAAGGAAAGAGATTGAGGATCCCCTAGTCTTAGGCCATGGGAAGAAGGAAAGAAGCCCAAGGCTTCCTCATTAAGAAAAATAAAAACCAAGCATTATAAATACAATTTTTAATAAGAAAGATAAATTTATTAGAAAACTTAAATAAATTTAGAATATGGATAAGGAAATCCAAAGTGATATTATCAAAAGCTTTGGTAATATCTAATTTGAACAGAATGTTGCAACCTCTACTCTTAGCATCTAAATCATGAATTAATTTGTGAGCAAGCAATATTATCAGAAATAGATCTACCTATAACAAAACTAGTTTGGTTTAGATAGATAATCCTATGAAGTAAAGGACCGAGCCTATTAGAATTTTGAAAATCAACTTATTGAAGAAGGTGCATAGACTAATAGGTCTAAAATCACCCAATAGTCCTGGATTATCTTTCTTAGGTATGAGAACAATAGAAGTGGTAGAAAAATATCTAGAAAAGGATTACCATTAAAAAATTCAACCAACCTCAACCAAATCATTTTGATAATAGACCAGAATTTTGAAAAATTGGGTAGTGAAACCCTCTAGACCAAAAAAATCTATGTTCATGCTATTAAGAACTTTAAAATTTCCTCTTCATTAAGTACAATAAGTAATAATTCATTATCATTATTGGTTATAATAGAAGGAATCAAGTGATTTAGAAATAGCTTCATAAGAGCAACTCTTATTAAGCATATTTCTAAAGTAATTAATGGTCAATCCTTAATATCATTATTCTTTGTAATCCATTCCCATTGTCATCTTTAATTTTTTGAATATTATTTAAAGCTCTCTTTTATTAACTAAAGCATGGAAATATCTAGTATTTCTATCACCATCCCAATATATTTTGCTAGCAACTTTTAGCACTAATAAGTCTCTTTCATATTTTGATAATTAACAAGTTTATCTCCTCAGCCAAGTCCTTAATCTTAGTAGGATCTGACATAATAGAGATTCAAGATCACAAACCAATTTTTCCATTTGTTTGATATTAGCAAAAAGATTTTTAAAATAATGCTTCTTCCATAAACCCAAATTTTGTTTAAGTCTTTTAAGCTTAAATGAAAATCTATTCATCCCCATAATCGAATTGTCAAGATGTAAGGGAGCTTTCCAATTTTTAGCCACAACATTAAGGAAATCAATATGCTAAATTGACATGTTCAAATCTAAAATGAGAGAAATTTTTATTCTATTAGAGTTATCTTTAATAGAAACCAAAAGAGGATCATGATCCATAAGGTTCTTAAATGATCTACGTAAGTAATAGGCCATTGAGTAATCCAATGAGTATTAAAAGAATCGGTCCAACCTAAAGTCTAGAGTTTTACCAAGTAAAATTTGAACCCTTAAAGCCAATATTAATCAAATTGCAATCAAGGATCATATTGGAAAATTCTTCCATGGAATGAATATTGAGAGCAACCACTTCATTTAGAAGAGAATAAAATAGTGTTGAAATCCCCATGAACAAACCAAGGTATATTGACAGAGGTAGAAAATTCTTCAAATTTTCCCAAAGAAAATTTTTACCATATCTATTACAAGATGCATAGAAAAAAGAGCCCAAATCACAATAGTCACCATAAGATATTTGAGCATTGACAACTTGTTGAAAATCATCAAGAATAGAAACCTCCACAAAATTATTTCAAAAACACCAAATTTTATTACTAACATTAGAGAAAATTTTATTGAAACTGATCATTCTAGCAACATGGTTAATTTTGTTTGCATGAATAAGAGGCTCCAAAACAATAAGTAAAGAAATATTATGAATATGACAAAGGTTTCTAATACGGTTACGAATAGATAAGGTATAGATCCCTCTAACATTCCAAACAAAAAAATTAAACATAAGGAAATAAAAAAGGGGTTAAGAAAAGGTTAATTAAGAGAGGAGAGGGAGGTCGTAGTAGATCTAGTGTTTTTGGACAATTTGGTAGGGATGTTTTAACATTTTTTTCTTTTAGCATGATAAGTTTGGAAACCATTTCCTTTTCCCATAATCATCATCCGTGAAGGATTTAGCATTAGTCATAGATTTAGGGAAGTCTCTTGTATAGAAGTGAGTTCTCCTTCTTCCAAGTTATTAGAATTTATTAAAGGAAAATGAGCATTGGGTATAAAGCAGGATTGAAACAAATTTATTAAGAAGGCAAGTGTGAACATCCAACCCTTCTTCTTCAATACCCAAATTATTTGACAAAACCAAATCTTTTTGAGAATTTAAATCATCCTGAACTAAAGTAAAGTCAAAAATTTCAAACTGAATATCATGAGAAACCAAAGCCATATTCTCCATTGAATTTGAATGATGCATAAAGTTGATATCCTCATTAATATTTTCAATTAAAGCATCATTTTTGTCAAACAAAATCGATAAGGATGTGAGGATCGACTTAGAGGAAAAAGAATTGTCATCCAAAAGTTTAGAGAAATTATTATTTTCCACATTAGAAACCTTCAATTGCATAAAAGAAATAAGAGGTAAAATAGCCTTATTAGGAACATTCAATGAATCCTTTTTTCTAAATAAACTTTTTATATTTAACAAGGGTCAACTAGGTTTGTAAATAATAGAATTTCCTAAGAATCTTTTGCCCATATAACTATAATTTTAAATCCCAACTATTTCTTGGGTATTTCGTAATGGATTCTGGCCAGAAGGTCGATTTTGTATTGCTGATCAATTTGTAATGGTCGACCAAATAAAGCACCCACAGTAAAAAGGAATTGATGATTAATGAAATGAATTCATATTGGGGAGAGAAATCCAAACCATAATGATTGGGGATTCTTCCCTAATATCAAATGGAGTCCATTTTAGCAACCTCATTTGGAAATTGAAAACAAAATAAGAACGATGAACAAAAAACACATGAGTAATCCAAATCATTTGTTAACTCAATCAAAATGTAGGATTAATTAAACTAATCCTAAAAGCACCAAAAGTTTCGACTATGAAAGAAAGAGTGAATGTTTTCCGATTCGCCTAAGAGTAAACTTTCCAACCAAAGTGAATTCAAATGGCTTAGCAAGCTTTTCCATAATAGATCAGAGCACATAACCATAGACATGCCTCAAAAAGAAGTCAAAATAAGTTCCGTGGATGCCACTTGAAGAGGATCCATTGATCCACTGGCCCCCATGGAATCATCGTGGAAGAAGCTCCACCAAGATCACAAGTAAAACACGAAAGTGGCCGCCATCGATTCTAAAGGAACTAAAATGAGAATCACAACAAACATCAAGAATGACCAAAAGCCAAACCGAGAGGGAAAAGGGAATCACTAGAGCATGAGGTCAAGGGCTGGGTGTATGTGTGACATGTGTACAAAGGGGACATGCCAAGCCGATGACTCACGCCATCAAGAACT
>JAKCPB010000067.1:0-138253 GCA_021442155.1 Cymbidium sinense
AACAAATAAATATAAAATAAAAACAAATAATAACTATTAACTAATAAATAAAATTTAAAAAAAACTAAATTAAATAACCAAACTAATAAAAAACTAGCTAACTAATAAACTAATAATTAATAAATAAACTAACTAAACTAATAACTAATAACTAATAATAATAACTAACTAAACTAATAAACATATATTAAAAATAACTAACTGATAAAAATAAAACCTAAACAAATAACTAACTGAAAACTATTAATAAACTAAATAACTAAAACTAAATAAACCAAAAACTATTAAACTAATAAACTAATAAACTAACATACTAATAAAATAATAACTAACTAATAACTAATAAACTAATAAGTAATAAAAACTAACTTACTGAAAACTAAATAACTAACTAATAACTAATAAATAAATAAAATAGTAACTAAACTAAAAACTAAACTAGAAAACTAATAACTAAGAAAAGCTAAACCTAATAACTAGTAAAACTAATAAACTAACTAATAAATAAACTAAAACTAATAACTAATAAAACTAATAATAACTAAATAACTAATAATAACTAAACTAATAAATAACTAACTAATAATAAATAACCAATAAATAATAACTAATAAAAAAATAAAACCAATAACCAAAATAAAACTAACTAATAAAAATTAATAACTAATTACTAAAACTAAAACTAAATTAATAAAACTAATAACTAAAAATAACTAATAAAATGAACTAATAAACTAAACTAGCTAATAACTAAAACTAAAACTTAGTAAAACTAATAATAAACATAGTAACTAACTAACTAGTAACTAATATTAATAACTAACAAAAACTAACTAATAAAACTAATAACTAATTAAAACTAATAAAATTAAACTACTAACTAATAATAACTAAACTAAAAACTATATTAATAATTAATAATTAACAATAATAACTAAAGTAATAACTAATAAACTAAAATAAACTAATAACTAACTAACTAATTACTAATAAACTAATAACTGACTAATAATAACTAATAATAAATAAAAAACTAACTAATAACTAATAATAAATAATTAAACTAAATAATAACTAAACTAATAACCTAAAGTAATAACTAAAACTAACTAATAATTAATAAATAAATAACTAACTAACTAATGATAAAATAATTGAAGCTAACTAACTATAAAACTAACTAAAACTAAGAACTAACAAAAAATAATAAAATAAATAATAAATAATAAAACTAACTAAAACTAACTAAC
Source organism: Cymbidium sinense (assembly GCA_021442155.1). Taxonomy (NCBI): domain Eukaryota; kingdom Viridiplantae; phylum Streptophyta; class Magnoliopsida; order Asparagales; family Orchidaceae; genus Cymbidium; species Cymbidium sinense. Next base: position 1,251 of record JAKCPB010000067.1, read on the forward strand.
TAATAAATAAATAAATAATAACTAAACCTAATAAAACTAATAAACTAATAATCCAATAAACAAATAATAAAAATAACTAACTAATAATAATAACTAATAATAATTAATAAAAATAATCACTAAAGTAATAATAATAACTAAAATAATAATAAACTAATAATGAACTAATAAAATAACTAATAAAACTAAACTAAAACTAACTAACTAATAAATTAATAAACTAACTAACTAATAAAACTAACTAATAACTAATAATAATAATAAACTATAAACTAACAAAAAATGATAATAACTAATAAATTATAATAAACTAATAACTAATAACTAATACTAGTATTAACTAAATAACTAATAATAATAACTAAAACTAAACTAAACTACTAATAACTAATAAAATAGGACCTAAATAACTAATAAAATAAACTAAAAACTAAATAACAAAATAATTAAAACTAATAAGATAATAAAAACTAATAAGACTAATAACTAACTAATAACTAAAACTAATAATATAATAACCATAAAACTAACTAACTAATAACAATAATAATAACTAAAACTAACTAATAAAAATAATAATAAAACTAAGATGATAAACTAATACTATAATAAATAACTAATAAACCAACTAAAACTAAACTAAAAAAACTAAAAAATAAATAAAAAACTAATAACTAATAAATAATAAAACTAATAACTAAAACTAAATAAATCTAACTAATAAACTAATAACTAAAACTAAACTAGTAATAATAACTAATTAAAAAAAACTAAACTAAACTAAGAATAACTAATAATAACTAACTAATGCTAATAAATAAATAACCTAATTACTAATAAAAACTAATAATAAAATTAAACTAATAATTAATAATCTAATAACTAACTAATAATAAATAATAAACTAATAACTAAATAAATAACTAAACTAAACCTAATAACTAATAAAAAGTAATAAATCTAATAATAACTAACTAATAATAAAATTAAGTAACTAAATAATAACTAATAAACTAATAAACTAATAATTAAGTAATAAACTAAAACTAATAACTAAACCTAATAATTAATAAAATAACTAACTAATAACTAAAAACTAATAATAATAACTAAATAGTAAAAATAACTAATAAATAATAGTAAATAAACTAATAATTAATAAAACTTAATAAACTAAATAATAAAAATAATAAATAACTAAATAACTAACTGATAAACTAATAACTAACAAAAACTAATAACTAATAACTAAAAACTAAATTAACTAACTAATAAATAATAACTAAACTAGTAACTAAAACTAATAATAATAGTAATAACTAACTAAAACTAATAACAAATAAAATTAAAACTAATAAAAATAATAAAACCAAATAACTAAACTAATAACTAAACTAACTAAACTAATAAACTAATAACTAAATTAATAATAATAACTAATAACTAAATAACTAATAACAACTAAAATAATAATAAACTAAAAATAAAATAATAATAATAACTAATAACTAAATTATTAACTAAATTAACTAAATAATAATAACTAAACTAAAAAACCTAATAAAACTAATAACTAATAACTAATAATAAAACTAATAACTACTAATAACTAATAACTTATAATAAAACTTATAATAACTAAATAAAAAACTAGAATGAATAAACTAATAATTAAATTAACTAATAACAAAAAATTAACCAACTAACTAATAATAATAATAACTAACTATAAAACTAATATAACAAAAAACTAATAAATAAACTAATAACTAAAAACAAATAATAACTAATAATAATAACTAAAAAACTAAACTAATAATTAATAACTAATAAAATCTAATAAATAAATTAATAAAACTAATAACTAAAACTAATAAATAACTAATAACTAATAAACTAATAAAACTAACTAATAATAGATAATAACTAATAACAAGAATAATAACTAAAAAACTAAATAAAACTAAACTAATAACTAAATAACTAAAAATAATAATAACTAACTAACTAATAAAATAAACTAATAATAAAACTAAAGAAAACTAACTAATAATAATAAGGAACTAATAAAACTAAATAATAATAACTAAAAACTAAAATTAAATAACTAAAACACTAATAATAATAAACCTAATAAAACTAAATTGAAACTAATAAAACTAACTAAAACTAATAAAACTAATAAAACTAAATAACTAAACTAATAACTAAATAACTAACTAATAACAAATAGCTAATAAAGAAATAACTAACTAAACTAACTAATAACTAATAACTAATAAACTAATAACTAAACTAATAACATATAATAACTAAAACTAATTAATTAATAACTAAAACAAATAATAACTAATAAAACTAATAATAATAAACTAATAACTAAATAATAATAATAACTAAAACTAACTAAATAATAAACTAAAAATAACTAATAAACTAATACTAATAAACTAAAACCTAATAAATAAACTAATTAAACTAATAAAACTAATAAAATTAATAACTAAACTAATAACTAAAAACTAAAAACTAATAAATAATAAATAATAACTAACTAAAACTAATAATAACTATCTAAAACTAAAAATAATAAAACTAATAAAACTAATAATAATACTAGTAACTAATTAATAACTAAAAATAAAAAATAACAAACTAATAATAAAACTTATAACTAATAAACCTAATAATAACTAAATTAAAAACTAGCTAATAAAAATTAAACTAATAACTAATAAAAGATAAATAAAAAACTAAAAAATAATTAACTAATAACTAATATCTAATAAATAATAATAAAAATAACTAACTAAATAACTAATTTAAATCTAATAATAACAAATAATAAAAACTACAATAACTAACTAATAAAAACTAACTAAAACTTATAACTAATATTAACTAATAATAACTAATAATAACTAATAAAAATTAATAAACTAATAAACTAATAAACTAATAATATAATGTCTACTAATAAACTAATAATAATAACTAACTAATAATAAAACAAATAAAACTAATAACTAAAATAACTAATAAACTAAACTAAATAACTAACTAATAATAATTAATAATAACTAATAAAACTAATTAAAAACTAATAAACTAATAATAATTAATAATAATAAAATAACTAACTAATAAACCTAATAATTAATAATAATTAATTTAATAAACTAAATAAATAACTAAACTAATAAACTAAATAACTAAAACTAATAATAACTAAATAACTAATTACTAAAATAATAATAACTAATAAACTAATAACTAAAACTAACTAACTAATAACTAAAATAAGAACTAATAATATCTAATAACTAATAAAGACTAAAAAACTAACTAATAATAAAATAAATAACTAATAACTAAAATAATAAAACTAAACTAATAACTAATAACTAAAATTAATAAACTTATAAATAAACTAAAAAATAAATAACTAAATTAATAAATTAATAACTAAATAAGTAATAAAAACTAAGAACTAAAAATAAACTAAAAAACTAGCTAATAAAACTAACTAATTGAAAAACTAACTAATAACTAATAATTAACTAATAATAATTAATCTAATAACTAACTAAACTAATAACTAATAATAAGTAATAAAGTAATAACTAATAATTAACTTATAAAACTAATAATCAATAAATTAATAACTAATAATAACTAATAATTAATAAAAACTAACTAAAAAACTAATAATAAATAATAACTAATAAAAACTAACTAAAAAAGTAATAACTAATAATAAATAAACATAACTAATAATAATAATAAACTAAATAAAAAAAACTAATAATAGTAACTAACTACCTAAACTAATAAACTAGTTAACTAATAATAACTATTAACCAAAACTAATAAAAATAATAAAACTAACTAATAACTAATAACTAATAACTAACGAATAAATTAATAACTAATAATAAACTAACTAATAATAACTAATATAATAATAAAACTAACTAACAATATATATAACAACTTACCAATATTTAATAATAAATAATAATAAACTAATAAAACTAATCTACTAATAATAAGTAATAACTAATGGCGATGGCTAATAACTAAGTAACTAATAATAATTAAACTAATAATTAAACTAATAAACTAATAACCTAAACTAAAATTTAATAACTAATAAAACTAATCACTACTAAATAACTAAACTAATAGCCTAAATAACTAAATTAAAAACCTAAATAACTAGTAATAATATAATAGTAAAACTAACTATATTGATTCATAAAATCTAAATACCTAAAACTAAATAAAAACTAATAAACTAATAACTAAATATCTAATAATGAAACTAATAATAAATAATAACTAATAACTAATAAAACAAAAAATATTAACCTAATAATATTAATAACTAACTCATAATAACTAAATAAGCTAAAAACTAATAAAAACTAAAAATAATAAAACTAAAATTAAATAATAATATTGTAATAAAACTAAACTAATAAACTAATAAATAATTGCTAATAATAAATAACTAAACTAATAAAAACTAACTAACTAATAACTAACTAATAACTAAATAATAAACTAATAACAAAGCTAATTAATAACTAATAATAAATATTAAAATAAATAATAATAATTATATAAACTAAATAACTATATAACTAATAAATAATAACTAAAATAACTAATAAAACTAACTAAACTATTTACCAATAAAAACTAACTAACTAATAACTAATAATAATAATAACTAAATAAATAACTAAACTAATAACTATACTAATAAAACTATTAACTAATAATAATAAACTAATAATAATTAAACTAATAATAATAAACTAATAAAACTAATAACTAAACTTAAACATAATAATAACTAAAACTAATAACTAAATTAATAACTAATAACTAATAAAAATAAAATAAACTAATTAACTAAACTAAACTAATAAACTAATAACTAAAATGAATAATAATTAACTAAACCTAATAACTAAATAACTAATAAAATTAAACTAATAATAAATAACTAACTAATAACAAATAATAATAAACTAAATAAACTAATAACTAATAACTAATAAAACTAATAACTAATAACTAATAACAAACTAAAAAACCTAACTAATAAACTAATAATTAACCTAAAAAACTAATAACTAAATTAATAACTAATAAACTTAACTAAACTAATAACTAATAATAATAATTAGATATAATAATGAAAACTAATAAAAACTAAATAATAACTTATAATGAACTATTAAAACTAATAACTATTAATAACCTAAACTAATAAACTAAAAAATTATTAAAACTAATAAACTAATAACTAAATATTAAACTAATAATAATAAAAATAAACTAAACTAACTAACTAATAAACTAAATAATAATAACTAATAATAATAAACTAAATAACTAAATTAATAACTAACTAAGCTAAGGTGATAACTAATAAAACTAACTAAACTAACTAATAATATAACCTAAAAAATTAATAAAATAATAAACTAACAAACTAAAAAACTAATAAACTAAAACTAATAATAATAATAACTAATAAAACTAATAGTAATAACTAATAAATAACTAACCTAATTAAAACTAATAACTAATAACTAATAGTAAACAAACTAAAAACTAACTAATAACTAACTAACTAATAACTATTAAAAACTAAAAAACTAATAACTAAACTAATAATAAAATAAATAATGACTAATAATTAACTAACTAATAAACTAAAAGCTAAACTAATAATTAATAATAATAACTAAATAATAAAAACTAAATAAAAAACCTCATAAAACTAAATAACTAAACTAACAAAAAACTTAATAAACTAAAAACTAAATAAACTAATAAACTAATTAATAAATAGTTAACTAATAAAAAATTAATAAAAATAATAAACTAATAACTAAGAAAACTAATAACTCAATAATTAATAAAGCTAATAAACTAAAATTAACTAATAAATAACTAATAAACTAAATTAATAAACTTAATAAACTAATAACTAATAATAATAACTAATAATAATAATAATAAATTAATAAAAATTAATAAATAAATAACTTATAATAAACTAATATAATAATAAAACTAATAAAATAAAATAACTAAATAAACTAACTAATAAAATAATAACTAAAACTAATTAAAAACTAAAAACCTAATAATAAAAACTAAATAACTAATAACTAAACAAAACTAAAAAAACTAAACTAAACTAATAAATAAATAAGTAATAAACTAAACTAATAGACTAAAAACTAACTAACTAATAACTAATAATAACTAACTAATAATAATTAAACTAAATAACTAATTAATAATAACTAATAACTAAATTAACAAACTAATAAAAAAAATAATAAATAATAATAAATAACTAACTAAACTAACTTAATAATAACTTAGTAATAACTAATAAATAATAATAGTAACTAATAATTAATAATAATAACTAAAAACTAATAATTAATAAAACTAAATGAAATAACAAACTAACTAACTAATAATAAATAATAAAACTAAATAAACTAATAATGAATTATAATAATAACTAATAAAACTAACTAATAACTAATAAAAACTAAAAACTAACTAATAAAACTACTAAACTAAAATAACCAAAATAATAATGGTAACTAATAAAACTAATAACATATAACAAATAACTAAACTAATAAGTAATAATAAAAAGTAGAAAAGTAATAGTAATAACTAATAAACCTAATAATAATAAACTAATTAATAAATAAATAAATAATAAAACTAATAAAAACTAACTAATAAATAAAAACTAATATCTAAAAATAATAACTAAAATAACTAATAAACTAACTAAACTAATAATTAAACTAAATAACTAACTAACTAATAATTAATAAAATAACTAACTAAACTAATAATAAATAACTAAACTAAATAACTAAACTAATAAAACTTATAACTAATAAAAACTAATAACTAAAAAATAAACATAATAATAAAACTAACTAAATAAATAAACTAAGTAAAAACTAATAAAACTAACTAATTAACTAAACCAATAATAATAAAGTAAAATAAATAATAAATAAAATAAAAAAAAACTAATAACTAATAATAAATAATAATAAAATAATAACAAATTAATAAGTAAAAATAAATAATACATAATATCATCCAACTAACTAATAAATAACTTAAATAACTAATAACTAAAAAACTAATAATAACTAACTAACTAATAATAACTAATAACTAAACTAATAATTAAAATAAAAAATAACTAATAACTAAACTAATAAAACTTAAAAAACTAATAACTAAAACTAAAATAATAATTAAATAACTAAACTAATAATAAACTAAACTAATAACTAATAAATAAAACTAACCTAATAATAATAATAATAATAATAATAATAATAATAAACTAATAAAATTAATAATTAAACTAAATAAAATAAAACAAACTAATAAATAATAATAAACTAAATAACTAAACTAATAAAATAAAGTTATCTAACAAATAATAATGTAATAAAACTAATAAGACTAATAACTAAAACTGAATAACTAAAACTAATAAACTAAAACTAATAACTAAACTAATAACTAATAAACTAAAATAATGAACTAAATCATAAAACTAAAAAATAACTAATTAATAATAAAAATTTAAAACTAATAAAAAAATAAATAAACTAAAACTAATAACTAATAAAATACCCTAACTAATAATAATAACTAACTAATAATAAAAATGAATAAAAAACTAATAAGCTAACTAACAAAAACTAATAAACTAAAAACTAATAAAACTAACTTATAAAACTAATAAAATAATAACTAAACTAAACTAAACTAACTAACTAAACTAATAAAACTAATAATAATAAAAAAATTAAATTAAACAAAATAAAACTAACTAATATAATAATAATAATAATAATAATAATAATAATAATAATAATAATAATAATAATAATAATAATAATTAATAACTAATAATAATAATAATAAGAATAATAATAATAAACTAATATATCTAATAACTAAACTAATAAACTAAATAATAATAATAATAACTGATAACTAAAACTAACTAATAAAATAAATAACTAACTAATAATAAATTAAAAACTAATAATATTAATTATAACTAACTAACTAATAAACTAACAAAAAATTAAACTAAAATAATAAAAACAACTAATAAAACAAATAAAACTAGAACTAATAACTAAATAAACTAATAATAATAATAATAAATAATTAATAATAATAATAATAAACTAATAAAACTAAAATTAAACTTATAAATAGCTAATAAAACTAAAAACCTAAGAAAACTAATAACTAATAATAAATAACTAAAACTAATAATAATAATAATAATAATAATAATAAACTAATAAAACTAATAAATAAAATTAATAATAATAAACTTGACCTAATAAAATAACTAAGCTAACTAACTAATAAACTAATAATAATAAAACTAACTAATAATAACTAATAATGAATTAATAATAACTAATAACTAAAACTAAAAACTAATAAACTAACTAAAAAAACTAACTAAACTAATAACTAATAATAACTAAACTAATAATAAAATAATAATAATAACTAAACTAATAAACTAAATAACTAATAAATAATAAAAGTAATAACTAATAAAATTAATAAACTAATAATAACTAAATAACTAACTAATAATAACAAAACTAATAATAATAAATAAAATAATAACAAGAACTAATAATAATAATAACTAATAACTAAAATAATAAACTTATAACTAACTAATAATAATAAATAAAAACTAAACTAAACTAACTAAATAATAACTAAAGTAAACTAATAACTAATAATAAAACTAAATAACTAATAATAATAAACTAAATATAAGTAATAATAATAAATAAAATGAATAACAAAATTAATAAAACTAAATTAATAAAACTAATAAAATAAACAAATATAACTAACTAATAAAACTAATAATAAACAATAAAAACTAATAACCTAACAAAAACTAATAACTAAATAAAACTAATAAACTAATAACTAACTAAACTAATAATTAATAAAAACTAATAACTAATAATATAAACTAAAAACTAAGAAAACTAAACTAATAATAACTAAAAAATTGAAACTATCAAATAAAAATAATAATAAAACTAATAAACTAATAATAAAATAACTAATAACTAAACTAAATAAAAAATAACTAAACTAAAACTTAAATAAAACCTAAATAACTAATAAAAATTAATAAAACCTAATAAATAATAATAATAACTAATAACTAAAATAATAAACTAATAACTAATAATAATAATATTAATAATAATAATAACTAACTAATAACTAAAAAAATTAACTAATAAACTAAAAAATTTACTAAAATTAACTAATGACTAATAACTAATAACTCAAAACCTAATAATAAACTAATAATTAAAACTAATAAAAAACTAACTAAACTAACTAAACTAATAACTAATAAACTAATAATAAATAAATTACTAATAATAACTAAATAAATAACTAACTAATAATAACTAAATAACTAAGTAATAACTAAAACTAAAAAAATAACTAATAAAATAAACTAAATAACTAATAATAAACTAAACTAATAATAACTAAACTAATAAAACTGACTAATAAACTAAATGATGAACCTAACAAAAACTAATAAAAGTAAATAATAAAAAACTAAAACTATATAATATGATAATAGTAATAAAAACTAATAATAATAATGAAACAAAACCTAAAACCTAATAAACTAATAATAACTAAAACTAAGAACTAATAACTAAATAATAATAATAACCAATAATAACTAAAACTAATAATAATAATAACTAATAAAACTTAATAAAAACTAATAACTAATAATTATAAACTAACTAATAATAAGTAACTAATAGCTAATAAACTAAATAATAAAAATAAATAAATAATAAAACTAATAAAATTAATAATAGCTAAAAACCTAAAAAGCTTATAACTAATATAACTAACTAAAAATAATAATAAAACAAAATAACTAAATAAATAACTAATAACTAAAACTAATAAACTAATAACTAATAAACTAAATAATAATAATAACTAAACTAACTAAACTAACTAAACTAATAAAATAACTAAATAACTAACTAATAAAAACTAATAAAATAATAACTAATAATAACTAATAATAAAATAACTAATCATAACTAATAATAACTAATAATAAAATAACTAAACTAACTAAACTAATAACTAAAATAAATAACAAATAAACTAATAAACTAAATAACTAATAAACTAATAAGTAATAATAACTAATAGCTAAACTAAATTAATAATAAAATAAACCTAAAAAACTAAACTAATCCTAATAAAATAATAAATAATAATAAAAATAATAAACTAATAATACTAACTAATAATAATATTAATAATAACTAATAATAATACTAATAACTAACTAAAATAATAATAATAATAATAATTAATAATTAAACTATTAAACTAATAAACTAATAACTAATAATTAATAAATAACTAATCAACTAACTAACTAACTAATTAATAATAATAATTATAACTAATAATAATAAACTAAATAACATAAAAAATAATAAAACTAAATAAACTAAGTAAAATAATTAATAACTGAACCTAATAACTAATTAAAAACTAAATAACTAATAACTAATAATAACTACCTAAATAAATAACTAATTAAAACTAATAAACTAATAACTAACTAATAATAATAAACTAATAAACTAAAAACCTAACTAATAACTAAATAATAAACTAAACTAATAATAATAATAATAATAATAACTAAACTAAAACTAATAAGTAATAAGAGAATATCTAATAATATAATAAATTAAACTAAATAATAACTAAATAAACTAACTAATAAGAACTAAACTAACTAATAACTAATAAATAATTAAACTAATAACTAATAACTGAAACTAATAATAATAATTGTAAACTAATAACTAATAAAAACTAATAACTAAAAATAAATAAAAACTCTTTAAACTAATAAATTAAACTAATAAAATAATAAATAAAAATTAAACTAAATAATTAATAACTAAAAATAATAATAATTAATAATAAAATAATAACTAATAATAACTAATAACTAATAATTAAAAAACTAAAATAATAAAACAATCTAACTAATAACTAAACTAATAACTAAATTAATAATTAATAACTAATAACTAATAACTAATAAACTAATAAACTAATAAATAAAAAATAACTAAACTAAATAACTAATAACTAATAAACTAATAAATAAAAAATAACTAAACTAAATAACTAATAACTAATTAAAACTAATAATAAAATTAACTAATAATAACTAATTAATAATAACTAATAACAAATGACTAAATAACTAAAACTAATAATAAACTAATAACTAGTAACTAACTAATAACTAATTAATAATAAAAACCTAAACTAATATCTAATAATAACTAACAATAATAAATAAACTAAACTAAAATAATAAACTAAAACTAGTAATAATAACTAACACAACTAATAACTAATAACTAATAATAATAAATGAATAATAAATAAACTAATAAATAAACTAATAAAATAAATAATAATAAAACTAAAAAACTAATAATAATAATAATAGTAATAATAAGAAACTAAATCAAAACTAATAAACTAAACTAATAAGTAACTAAAACTAATTAACTAATAATAATAACTAAAAAGCTAATAATAAAATAACTGTAATAATAATAACTAATAATAATAACTAACTAATATTTAATAAACTAATAATAACTAAATAATAAATAACTAATAAAACTAATAACTAAAGTAATAATAATAACTAAAAGCAGAATAAACTAATAAAAAAAATAAACTAATCACATAAACAGTAGTAATATAATAATAAAACTAATACACTAATAAATAATGAGTAATAATAAACAAACTAATAAAATAATAATAATAATAATAATAACTAACTCTAATAACCAATAATAACTGAACTAATAACTAATAATAATAAAATAATAATAAACTAATAATTAATTAAATAATAAATAACTAACTAATAACTAACAAAACTAAAAAACTAGTAATAAATAATTTAAAAAACTAATAATAACTAATAAAACTAAACAAATAAACTAACTAACTAATAACTAACTAATAACTAACTATTAATAATAATTAATAACATACTAAAACTAATAACTAAATAACTAAATTAAAAAACTAAAAAAAATTAAAACTAACTAATAAAAACTAATAAACTAAACTAATAACTAAATAATAATAACTAATAAAACTAAAGAACTAACTAACTAATAAAAAACCTAACTGATAATAAATAATTAATTGAAAATAAATAACTGGTTAAAAACTAATAAAAAACCTAATAAACTAAACTAATAAAAATAACTAAATAAAACTAACTAAAACCTAATAATTAAATAACTAAAACTAATAAAAACTAACTAAATAACTAATAACTAAACTAACTAATAATAATAAAACTAACTAATAATAACTAACTAATATGAAAATAAGAACTAAACCTAATAATAAAATTAATAATAAATAACTAATAAAACTAAATAACTAAATAATAAAACCTAAAACTAATAAAAAAACTAACTAAAAACTAAACCTACTAACTAAACTAAAAACTAACAAACTAATAAACCTAATAGTAATAAATAATAAAAATAAATAAAATAAATAATAACTAATAATAAAGTAATAAAACTAAATAATAAATAATTAAAACTAATAACAAATTATAACAAATAAATAAATAACCTAAGTAAAATAAAATAACTAATAATAACTAATAAAACTAATAAAATCTAATAACTAATAATAATAAAACTATAACTAATAATTAAACTAATAAATAACCATAAAAACCAAAATACTAGAAAAACTAATAACTAAACTAAATAACTAATAAAAACTAACTAAAACTAATAATAATAACTAATTAATAAACTAATAAACTAATAATAACTAATAACTAAATAATTAAACTAAAAAACTAATAAACTAATAACTAATAACTAAAATAATAATAAAACTACTAATAAAAAACCTAATAACTAATAATAAAAAACTAATTAATAACTAATAAACTAATAATAATAATAATAATAATAATAAACTAATAATAACTAATAATAAAACCTAATAAACTAAATAATAACTAAAACTAAACTGACTAAAGCTAATAATAGTAGTAATAATAACTAAATAATAAAATAACTAACAATAATAATTAACTAACTAATAACTAAATAACTAACAAAAAACTAACTAAAACTAAACTAAATAACTAAACTAACAAACTAACTAATAAACTAATAAATAACTAAAAACTAATAATAAATTAACTAGTTAAAAATAAGACAAAACTAAATTAAATAACTTAAATATAAATAAACTAATAACTAATAACTAACTAATATATATTAATAATAACATAATAATAACTAACTAATGATAAAATAACTAACTAATAACTAAATAATAAACTAAACTAACTAATCACTAATAAATAATAACTAAAACTAACAACTAAACTAATAACTAATAATAATAATAATAATAATAATAATAATAATAATAATAATAATAATAATAATAATCAACTAATAAACATAATAAAATAAAATAACTAATAATAAACTAAAATAATAACCTTTAAAACTAATAAAACTAATAAATAAATTAAATAATATAATTAATAAAACTAACTAAAACTAATAAAATAAAACCTAATAAACTAATAATAACTAATAATATATAAAAATAACTAAAACTAAACTAATAACTAATAACTAAACTTAATAACTAAGAACTTAACAATTAAACTAAGAAACTAACTAAATAAACTAATAAAACTAATAAAACTAATAAAACTAAACTAATAACTAATAATAAGTAAGTAATAATAATAATAACTAACTAAAATAATAACTAATAAAACTAACTAATAAATTAATAAAACTAATAACTAATAACTAAAACTAATAACTAACTAATAATAAACCTAATAAACTAAACTAATAACTAAAATAATAATAAACTAATAAATAACTAATAAACTAAACTAACTAAATAAAACTAATTAACTAATAATTAATAACAAATAACTAAAAACTAAATAACTAATAAAACTAATAAACTAATAAACTAAATAACTAAACTAACTAAAAACTAATAATAACTAAACTAATAAACTTAATAATAATTAATAACTAACTTACTAAAACTAATCAAAGATAAATTAATAACTACAACTAAATAACTAAACTAAGTAATAATAACTAAACTAATAACCTATTTAACTACATTAACTATTAATAATAATAAACTAAAACTAGCTAATAAATTAATAACTAACTAATAATAACTAATAATTAATAATAACTAATATAACTAATAAACTAAAACTAACTAAACTAATAATTAATAAAATAACTAAACTAACTAATAAAAATTAATAAAATAACTAATAACTAATAAACAAATAACTAACTAAAACTAAAAAACAAAATAATAACTAAAATAACCTAAAGCTAATAACTAATAACTAATATAATATAATAATAACTAAATAACTAATAAATAATAACTATAATAATAACTAAATAGTAACTAATAATAATAATAATAATAAAATAATAACTAGCGTTATAATAAAATAAACTAACTAATTAAAATATTAATAACTAAACTAGTAATTAACTAAATTAAACTAATAATAAAGTAACTAATAACAATAACTAATAACTAAACTATGCCTAATAACTAAATAACTAATCTTAACTAAACTGATAACTAATTAATAAAACTAATAAATAAAACTAAGACTAATAATAATAATAATAACTTGCTAACTAACTAATAAATAAAACAAAAAAAACTAAAGTAAATATTTAAACTAATAATAAAACTAACTAACTAATAAACTAATACTAACAAATAAATTAACTAAACTAATAACTAATAATTGATAATAATTACTAACTAAACTTATAAACTAAAAAATAAACAAAACTAATAAACAAATAATAAAAATAACTAATAAATAACTAACTAATAACTAATAACTAAAACTAACAAAACCAAAACCCTAATAAAAACACTATATAATAATAATAACTAATAACTCTTAAAACAAAACTAAAACTATAAAACTAACAGACTAAATAAAACTAATAACTAATAACTAATAAATTGGACTATAAACTAAAATAACTAATAACTAAAACTAAAACCTAATAAAACTAATAACTAACTAACTAACAACTAATATCAAAAATTGACTAAAACTAACTAATAAAACTAATAACTAACTAAAACTAATAAAACTAAACTAATAACTAATAATAACTAAATTAAAATCTAAACTAACAACTAATAACTAATAATAATCACTAAACTTATAATTGAACTAAATAACTAATAACTAATAACTGATAAACTAAATAAACTGATAACTACCTAACAATAACTAATAATAATAAAAACTAAATAATTACTAACTAATAAGAATTAACTAAACTAAATAATTAAAAACTAATAATAAATAACTAAACTTAATAATAATTAAACTAATAACTTAAAATAATAACTAAAACTAACTAATAACTAATAAATAACTAACTAACTATCTAATAATAAAATAACTAAAACTAACTAATAAAAGTAACTAAAAACTAATAGCTAACTAAAATGAATAAAATAAAAACTAAATAATAAAACTAACTAACTAATAATTAGACCTAATAAAACTAATAAACTAATAATAATAAAAATAACTAACTAACTAAAAATAACTAATAAATAACTAAACTAATAATAATAATTAATAAAATAATAAACTAATAACTAATAATAAACTCATAAAATAACTAATAAATCTAAACTAAAACTAACTAACTGATAAAGTAATAATAACTAATAAAACTAACTAATATAATAATAATAATAAAACTAACTAACTAATAAACTAATAATAATAAATAATTGAACTAATAATAAAATAATAATAATAATAACTAAACTAATAACTAATAATAATAAAAAAACTAAATAATAACAAACTAAATAAAAATAAACTAAAACTAATACTAATAAAATAAATAATAATAACTTAAAATTAAACTAATAACTAAACTAACTAATAAAAAATAAACTAAAACTTAAATAACTAATAAACTAAAACTATTAAATTAAATAACTAAATAATAACTAACTAAAACCTAATAAAATAATAAATAAAACTAATAAAACTAATAATTAACTAAACAAAAAACTAAACTAATAAAACTAACACATAACTAAAACTAATAATAAAATTAATAACTAGTAAACATTAACTAAATTAATAACTAATGATAACAAAATAACTAATTAACTAATAAAATAATTAATAAAACTAATAATAATAAACTAATAAACTAAAAACAAAATAACATAATAAAATTAACTAAACTAAACTAAAAAAACTAATAAATAGTAAACCAAAAAATAAATAACTAAACTAATAGATAATAAATAATAAAACTAATAAGTAAAACTAAAAAAACTAACTAATAAATAACAAATAAACTAATACCTAAACCTAACTAAACTAATAATAACTAACTGAAAACTAAATAAACTAAACTAAACTAGTAATAACTAATAATAACTAACTATAACTAATAAATAAATAACCTAATAACTAATAAAAACTAATAATAAAACTAAATAATAACTAATAAACTAATTACTAACTAATAATAAATTATAAACTAATAACTAAATAAAATTAACTAAACTAAACCTAATAACTAATAAAAACTAATAAATCTAATAATAACTAACTAATAATAAAACTAAATAACTAAATAATAGCTAATGAACTAATAAACTTATATTAAACTAATAAACTAAAACTAATAACTAAACCTAATAACTAAAAAAACTAACTAATAACCAAAACTAATAAGCTAATAACGAAATAATAAATTAACTAACTAATCTAATGACTAAATAACTAACTAATACCTAATAAAACTTAATAAACTAAATAATAAAAATAATAAATAACTAACTAATAAACTAATAACTAACTAAAATTAATTAATAAAAACTAAACTAACTAAACTAATAACTAATAACTAAACTAATAATAATAATAATAAAAATAACTAACTAAAAATAATAAAACTAATCACAAATAAAACTAAAAACTAATAGAAGTAATAAAACCTAATAAATAACTAAGTAAATAACAATAATAAACTAATAACTAACTAAACTAAAAAACTAATAACTAAACTAATAATAATAACTAATAACTAAATAACTAATAATAACTAAAATAATAATAAACTAAAAGCTAAACAATAATAATAATAATAACTAATATCTAAATTAACTAAATAATAATAGCTAAAGTAAAAAACCTAATAAAACTAATAACTAATAACTAATAATAAACTTAATAACTAACTAATAACTAATAACTAACTAATAATAACTAAACTAATAACTAATAATAACTAACTAAAAAATAAGAACTAATAAAATAATAACTAAACTAACTAATAATAATAATAACTAACTAAAAAACTAAACTAATAAATAATTGCAAATAAACAAATAACTAAAAACTAATAATAACAAATAATAATAACTAAAAAATAACTAAACTAATAACTAATAACTAATAAAACCTAATAAATAAAATAATAAAACTAATAACTAAAATTAATAAACTAATAAATGACTAATAAATAACTAACTAATAAACTAATAAAATTAACTAATAATAAATAAAATGATAACTAGAAAACTAAATAAAATGGAACTAATAACTAATAATAATAACTAACTAACTAATAAAATAAACTAATAATAAAATTAACTAAAACTTATTAATAATAATAACTAACTAATTAAACTAACTAATAATAATGAATAACTAAAACTAAATAACCAAACTAAAAACTAATAATAATAAACCTAATAAAACTAAACTAAAACTAATTAAACTAAGTAAAACTAACTAAAACTAATAAAAATAATAAAATTAAATAACTAAATAACTAAACTAATAACTAAAAAACTAAATAACTAACTAAAAACTAATAACTAATAAATAAATAACTAACTAAACTAAAAATAATAACTAATAACTAATAAACTAATAAACTAATAACTAACTAATAACATAATATCTAATAACTAATACTAACTAACTAAAACTAAAAATAATTAAATAATAACTAATAAAAATAATAATAATAAACTAATAACTAAATAATAATAATAATAATAATAACTAAAAATAAACTTAAAAACTTACAAATAACTAATAACTAATAAACTAATAAACTATAAATAAATAACAAACTACTAAAACTAATAATAAACTAACTAATAACTAATAAATAATAAATAATAACTAACTAAAACAATTAATAATAAAACTAATAACTAATAGCAACTAAAAATAATAATAAATAACTAACTAATAACTAATAAAAACTAAATAAAAAACTAAAATGTAATTAACTAATAACTAATAACTAATAAATAATAATAAAAATAACTAACCTAAAACTAATAATAACTAATAATAAAAAATATAATAACTAACTTATAAAAACTAAATAAAACTAATTACTAATAATAACTAATAATAACTAAAATAACTAATAACTAATTAAATCTAATAAACTAATAACTAATAATAACTAATAACTAATAACTAAATAACTAATAAACTAATAGTAATAACTAACTAATAATAAAGCAAATAAAACTAAAAACTAAAATAACAAATAAACTAAACTAAATAATTAACTTATAATAATAACTAATAATAAACTAATAAATTAATAAACCTAATAACTAATAATAAATAAACTAATAACTAAATAAATAACTAAACTAATAAACTAAATAACTAAAAATAATAATAATTATTTAACTAATAACTAATAAAATAATAACTAATAAACTAATAACTAAAAAAATAACTAATAATAACTAATAACTAATAAAAACTAAAAACTAACTAATAATAAATTAAATAACTAATAACTAAACTAATAAAACTAAATTAGTAACTAATAACTAAAACTAATAAACTAATAAATAAACTAAAAAATAAATAACTAAACTAATAAACTAGTAACTAACTCAAGAATACAAATTAATAACTAATAATAAACTAAAAAACTAACTAATAAAACTAACTGAATAAATAACTAACCAATAACTGATAAATAACTAATAATAATTAAACTAATAACTAACTAAACTAATAACTAATAATAAAAATAAACTAATAACTAACTAATAAAACTAATAATAAATAAATAAATAACTAATAATAACTAATAACTAATAAAAACTAACTAATAACTATCTAATAACTATACTAATTAAACTAATAAATTAATAACTAAACTGATAATAATAACTAATAACAAAATAACTAATAATTACTAAAATAATAATAAACTAAAAACAAAATAATAATAATAAATAATAACTAACTAAAAACTAATAACTAAACTAACTATATAATAATAACTAAACTAAAAACCTAATAAAACTAATAACTCATAACTAATAATAAACTTAATAATTAACTAATAATAACTAATAACTAATAATAAAACTAATAATTACTAACTAAAAAACTAGGACTAATAAACTAATAACTAAAAACTAACTAAACTAACTAGTAATAATAATAACTAACTAAAAAACTAAACTAATAAATAACTAATAAATAAACTACTTACTAAAAACTAATAATAACTAATAAGAATAATTAAAAACTAAACTAATAATTAATAACTAATAAAACCTAATAAATAAACTAATAAATCTAATAACTAAAACTAATAAAACTAATAAATAACTAATAAATAACTAACTAATCACTAACAAATAACTAATAAATGAATAAAACTAACTAAAAATAAATAAACTAACCTAATAACTAAAAAACTAATAATAATATTAACTAAGTTATAAAACGAACTAATAATAACTAATAACTAATAACTAAATAACTAAACTAAAAATTAATAATTATAAAAAGTAATAAAACTAAACTAAAACTAATAAAACTAATAAAACTAAATAACTAAATAACTAAACTAATAACTGAAAAATTAAATAACTAACTAACTAAGTAATAACTAGTAAATAAAAAACCAACTAAACTATAATTAATAACTAATAACTAATTAACTAAACTAATAATAACTAATAACTAAATTAATAATAACTAATAACTAAAACTAACTACCTAATAACTAAAATGAAAAATAACTAAATGATAACTAATAAAACTAATAATAATAAATTATTAATTAAATAATAATAATAATAACTAAAACTAGCTAAATAATAAATGAAAAACTAACTAATAATAAACTAATAACTAATAAACTAAAACCTAATAAAAAATAAAATGAATACAAATAATAAAACTAATAAAACTAATAAAACTAATAATAACTAAACTAATAACTAATAACTAATAACTAATAATTAATAACTAACTAACTAAATAACTAACCTAAAACTAATAATAACAAATAATAATAACTTTAATAAATAACTAGTAAAAACTAACTAAAACTTATAACTATAATAACTAATAATAACAAAAATAACTAATAAAACTAATAAACTAATAAACTAATAACTAATAATAACTAATAACTAAATAACTAATAAACTAATAATAATAACTAACTAATAATAAAACTAATAAAATTAATAACTAAAATAACTAATAAACTAAACTAAATAACTAACTAATAATAATAACTAATAATAATTAATAACTAATAAAACTAATTAAAACTAATAAAATAATAATAATAATAATAAAATAACTAACTAATAAACTAATAACTAAATAAATAACTAAACTAATAAACTAAATAACTAAAACTAATAATAACAAAATAATTAATAATTAATAAACTAATATCTAAAGCTAACTAACTAATAATAATTAATAACTAATAATAACAAATCATAACTAATAACTAAAAATAAATAAAAAATCAAATAATAATAAACTAAAGAACTAATACCTAAACTATAAAACTAAACAAATAACTAATAACTAAATATAATAAACTAATAAATTAACTAAAAAATAAATAAATAAACTAATAAATTAATTACTAACTAAATAATTAATTTAATAAGTAATAATAAACTTAAAACTAACTAATAAAACTAACTAATTAAATAACTAACTAATAACTAATAAATAACTAATAATAACTAAACTCATAATTAATAACTGAACTCATAATTAATAACTAACTAATAATAACTAATAACTAATAAAAACTAACTAAAAAACTAATAACTATTAATTAATAAACAAAACTAATAATAATAATAATAATAAACTAATTAATAAAAAAACTAAAATAATAATAACTAACTAAACTAAACTAATAATAACTAACTAACTAAACTAACTAAACTAATAAACTAAACTAATAACTAATAAACTAACTAACTAATAATAATTAATAATAATAATAATAATAATAATAAAAGTAACTATTAACTAATAATAATAATCAATAATAAATTATCTAATAATAACTAACTAATAACTAAATAATAACTAATTAACTAATAATAACTAACTAAACCTAAACAAATAACTATAACAAATAACTAGCTAACTAATTAATAACAACTAATAATAATAAACTAATAAAACTGAACTAAACTAATAATAATGAACTAATTAATAATAACTAAACTAATAAACTAATAACCTAAACTAATAACTAATAACCTAAATAACTAACCTAATAATAACTAACAACTAAAAACTAAATAACTTACTAATAAAAACCTAAATAACTAAAACTAAATAAAAAGTAATAAACTAATAATAATAATTGAAAACTAATTGCTACATAACTAATAATAAAGGTAATAATAAATAATAACTAATAACTAATAAAACTAAAAAACTAGTAGCCTAATAATAGTAGTAACTAACTACTAATAACTAAATAACTAAACTAATCCTAATAAAAAACTAAAAATTAATAAAACTAAAACTAAATAATAATAAAGTAACTAATAAAACTAAACTAATAAAAACTAAATAAACTAACTAAACTAATAAACTAACAAATAATAACTAATAAATAATAACTAATAATAACTAATAAACTAATAATAACTAACTAAACCTAATAACTAAATAACTAATAAAACTAAACTAATAATAAATAAATAACTAATAACTAATAATAATAAACTAAATAAACTAATAAATAACTAACAAAAAACCTAATTAATAAACTAATAAATTATAAAAAACTAAACAGACAAACTAACTAATAAAAACTAATAATAAACTTAATAAACTAATAATAAACTAAACTAAACTAATAACTAATAATAATAAACTAATAAACTAATAACTAATAATAATAACTATATATAATAGTGAAAACTAACAAAAACTAAATAATAACTAAGAATAAACTAATAAAACTAATAACTAGTAATAACCTAAACTAATAAATCAAAAAATAATAAAACTAATAAACTAAAATCTAATAAATCAATAACTAAATAATAAACTAATAATAATAAAAATAAACTAAACTAACTAATAATAACTAATCATAATAAACTAAATAACTAAACTAAACTAATTAAAAAATTTAAAAACTAATAAACTAATAAACTTAAACTAATAATAATAATAACTAAACTAAATAACTAACCTTACTAAAACTAATAACTAATAACTAAAAATAAACTAACTAAAATATAGGTAATAATAACTAATAAAAACTAAACTAATAAAAAACTAATAATACTTAAAAACTAAAAAGCTAATAACTAAACTAATAATAAATTAAATAATAACTAATAACAAACTAATTAATAAACTAAAAGCTAAACTAATAACTAATAATAATTAATAACTAAATAATAAAAATAATAAAAAATATAAATAAAAACTAAAATAACTAATAATAAACCTAATAAAATAAAACAGCTAAACTAACTAAAAACCTAATAAACTAATAACTAAATAAACTAATAACTACATAAACTAATAAACTAACTAATAAATAACTATCTAATAAAAAACTAATAGAACTAATAAACTAATAAAAATAATAGCTAAATAACTAATAAAAATAATAAAAAAAAACTAACTAATAACTAACTAATAAACTAAACTAATAAACCTAATAAACTAATAAAAACTAATAAACTAATAATTAATAATAATAATAATAATAATAACTAATAAAATAAAACTAGCTAAATAAACTAACTAATCTAAAAGTTATCTAATAAAATAATAAGACTAACTAAAAACTAAAACCTAATAATAAAAACTAAATTACTAATAACTAAACTAAACTAAAAAAACTAAATTAAACTAATACACTAAATAACTAATAAGCTAAACTAATAAACTAAAAACTAACTAACTAATAACTAATAATAACTAAACTAAATAACTAACTAATAATAACTAATAACAAATAAACTAGTAACTAAACTAACCAACTAATAATAAAAAAACTAAAACCTAATAATAAAAAACCAACTAAACAAAAACTAACTAACTAATAACTAAAATTAATAACTAATAAAAACTAAATAACTAACTAACTAATAAAATAATAAAACTAAATAAACTAATAACTAATAATAAAACTAAATAATAAAACTAACTAATAACTAATAAAAACTAATAACTAACTAATAACTCAAACTAACTAAACCTAAATAACGAACAACTAACTAATAACTAACAAAATAATAACTAATAGCTATAATAAATAAACTAATAATAAACTAATAACTACCAATGACTAACTAATGTGAAATATTAATAATACAAATAATAATAAACTAATAAATAAATAATAAAACTAATAAAAACTAACTAATAAATAATTACTAATAGCTAAAATTAATAACTAAACTAACTAATAAATTAACTAAACTAATAACTAGACTAAATAACTAACTAACTAATAACTAATAAAATAACTAACTAAACTAATAAATCTAATAACTAATAAAAAACTAATAACTAAAAAATTAACCTAATAATAAAACAAACTAATTAACTAAACTAATAACTAATTGCAAAAACTAATAAATAATAATAATTAAAAAACTAACTAAACTAATAACTAATAATAAACAAATAAATATTAATAACTAAATAATAACTAATAATAAACTAATAAACTAATAATAATAAGTAATAACTAACTAAAATAAATAACAAATAACAAATAACTAAATAAAACTAATAATAACTAAATAATAATTAACTAATAACCTAACTAATAACTAAACTAATAACTAAAAATAATAATAACTAATAAAATAAAACTAATAATAACTAACTAACTAATATAATAACTAATAATAATAACTAAACTAATAACTAAAATAAAAAATAACTAAAGTAACTAACTAATAACTAAACTAATAAAACCTAAAAACTAATAACTAAAGCTAACTAAAACTAAAATAATAACTAAATAACTAAACTCATAATAATAACTAAACTAATAACTAATAACTAAAAAGGCTAACCTAATAATAATAATTATAATAATAATAAACTAATAAAACTAATAACTAAACTAAATAAAACTAACTAATAAATAATAAAACTAAACCAAACTAATAAAATAAAACTAACAAACAATAATAATATAATCAAACTAATAACTAAAACCTAATAATTAAAACTAATAACTAAAAACTAATAAACTAAAACTTATAACTAAACTAATAAACTAAAATAATAAACTAAATAATAAAATTATTGAATAACTAAATAACTAAACTAAAACTAATAATTAATAATAATAACCTTGCTAATAATAATAGCTAACTAATAATAAAACCTAATAAAAACCTAATAACCTAACTAATAATAATTAATAAACTAAAAAATAATAATGACTAATAATAATAAATTAAAAACTAATAAAAATAATTAATAAAACTAATAGACTAATAACTAAATTAAACTAACTTACTAAACTAATAAAACTAATAAAACTAACTAACTAATAAACTAATAATAACTAAAAAACTAACTAATAAAACTAATAAATAATCAACTAATAAAACTAACTAATAACTAACTAATAACAAAATAATAAAATAACTAAAACTAAAACTAATAATTAAATAATAAACTAAACTAAACTAAAAATAAAAAACTAACTAATTATACTAATAAAACTAAATAACTAACTAAAATAACTAAACTAAATAACTAATAATAATAAACTAATAAAAACTAATAACTAATAACTGATAATAATAACTAATAACTAATAAAAAAATTAAAATTAACTAATAATAAAAACTAATAACTAATAACTAATATTAATAGCTAAAAATTAAAATTAATAAAACTAACTAAATTAACTAAATTAATAATACAACTAATAATAAACTAATAATAACTAATAATAACTAATAACTAACTAAATAAACTAGTAACTAAAACTAATAATAATAATAATAATAATAATGATAATAATAATAATAACTTAAACTAAACTAACCTAAACCTAAACTTAAACCAAAAACCTAAGCCAAAAAAATAAACAAAAATAAAATACCTAAATTAAAATAAATAATCTTAAATAAATAAACTAAACAAAATAAAAATAAAATAAACTAAATCAAATAAAAATAAACTAAATAAACTTAAATATACTAGTTTACTTATTTTTAAAAAAATAAATATTAAAAAATATTTTAAAAAAATCCTAAATCTAAACCCTAAACCTTAAAACCTTGAACCCTAAATCCTAAACCCTAAACCCTAAACCTTAAACCCTAAGCCCTAAACCCTAAACCCTAAAACCCTAAACCCTAAATCATAAACCCTAATACCTTAAACCCTAAACACTAAAAGCCTAAATCCTGAACCCTAAAACCTACAACCCTAAACCCTAAACCTTAAACTAACCTTAAACCCTAAACCTTAAAAATTGAAAAACCTAAACCTAAACTTAATAAAACCTAAACCTAAATAAAATAAAAAATAAAATAAAATTAAAACTTAAACCTAAACCTAGAAATAAAGTAAATAAAAATTTAAAATTAAACTAAAAAAATTAAATAAAAACTTAAACTAAACTAAAATTTAAAATAAACCTAAAAATAAAAAACTTTAAAAAAATAAAAACTAAACATAAAATAAAAATAAAATAAACCTAAAATAAAATAAAATAAAAACAAAATAAAAACTTAAACCTAAAAGATAAATCTAAAAATAAATAAAAAATAAAACTTAAACCCTAAACTATAAAAAAAATCTAAACCTAAAATAAAAATAAAATAAACAAAATAAAATAAACCTAAACATAAATGAAATAAACTAAACTAAAATAACCCAAAACCCTAAATCCTAAACTAACCCTAAACCCTAAACCCTAAACCCTAAGCCTTAAAAAACCTAAACCTAAACTACATAAAACCTAAAAATAAAATAAATAAATAAACCTAAACCTAAATAAAATAAAATATTAAGATAAAATAAAAACCTAAACCTAAACCTAAAAATAGAATAAAATAAAAAAGTACCAATTAATAAAAATAAAATAAATAAAAACCTAAATTGAACTAAAATAATAAAATAAACCTAAAAATAAAAAATTAAACACAATAAAAACTAAATGTAAAATAAAAATAAAATAAAATAAGAACTAAATAAAAACTTAAACTTGAAAAAAAACCTAAAAATAAATAAAAAATAAAACCTAAACCTTAAACTAAAAAAATATCCTAAACCTAAAATAAAAATAAAATAAACCTAAACCTAAACTAAAATAAACTAAAATAAATAAAACCTAAACTTAAACCTAAAAAAGTTCTAAACCTAAACTAAATAAAATAAAATAAACTAAAAATAAATCTAAACTTAAACTAAAAAATAAAACCTAAAAATAAACCTAAAATAAAAACTTAAAACCTAAACTAAAAAAATAAAATAAAAACCTAAACTTAATACTAAAAATAAAAAATAAATCCTAAACTTAAAAAATAAATATAAAATGAAACTAAACTAAAAAATAAACCTAAACCTAAAAAATAAACTAAAATAAAAAACTAAACTAAAATAAATAAACTAAACTAAATAAAAATAAAAAACCTAAATAAAAATAAAAAATAAAATAAACTAAAATTTAAAAAAATAAACCTAAACATACCAGCTTACTTAATTTAAAAACAAAAATTAAAATTAAAATAAATTAAAAAAAACCTAACCCTAACACTAAACCCTAAATCCTAACCCCTAAAAACCCTAAATCCTAAACCCTAAACCCTAAACCCTAAACCCTAAAACTAACCCTAAGCCCTAAAACACTAAAAATAAAATAAACAAAAATAAAATAAACCTAAACCTAAACTAAAATAAGCAAAACTAAAACAATTCTAGACCTTAAACTCTAAACTAACACTAAACCCTAAACCTTTAAAACCTAAAACCTAAATTTAAACTAAATAGAATCAAAAATAATAATAAATAAATAAACTTAAACCAAAATAAAATAAAAAATAAGATTAAATATAAACCTAAACTAAAATATAATTATAAACCTATAAATAAAAAAAATAAAAACTAAAAACTAAACTAAAATAAAATAAATAAAAACCTAAACTAAAATAAAAAATAATATAAACCTAAAAACTAAAAAACCTAAATAAAATAAAAACTAATCTTAAAAAAATATACCTAAAATAAAATAAAATAAAAACTAAAAAAACCTAAACCTAAAAAAAACTTAAAAATAAATAAATAATAAAACCTAAACCATAAACTAAAAAAAAACCTAAACCTAAACCTAAACTAAAATAAACTAAACTAAAATAAATAAAACAAAAACATAAACCTAAAATAAACTAAATCTAAACCTAAACCTATAATAAATTAAACGTAAACTTAAACTAAAAAATAAAACTTAAAAATAGAACTAAAATCTAAACCTAAAAAAATATAAAAACCCAAACTTAAACCTAAAAATAAAAAATTAAAACCTAAATCTAAAAAATAAAATAAAAATTAAACTAAACTAAAAAATAAACATAAACCTAAACCTAAACCAAAAAAATAAATTAAAATACAATACCTAAACTAAAATAAATAAACCTAAAAAATAAAAAAAAACCTGAACCCTAATTCCTAAACCCTAAATCCTAAACTATAAACCCTAAACCTTAAACACAAAATCCTAAAACTAACCCTATATCCTAATCCCTAAACGCTAAACCCTAAACCCTAGACCCTAAAACCCTAAACCCTGAACCATAAACCCTAAAACCATAAACCTTAAACCCGAAAAGCCTAAACCCTAAACCCTAAACCTCTAACACTAAACCCTAAACCCTAAACCCTAAACTCTAAACCCTAACTAAATAAATAATAATTAAACTAATAATAACTAAAAAACCTTAAAACCTAACTAACTAAATAAAACTAATAATAAAACTAATAAAACTAATAAACTAATAATAAATTAACTAACTAATAAATAACTAATAAAAACTAATAAAATTAATAATAAATAACTAGAACTAATAACTAACTAATAAACAAAACTAAGTAATAAATAACTAAACTAATAATAACTAAATAATAATTAAACTAATAATAAATAATAACTAATAAAATAACTAACAATAACTAACTAATAACTAATAAAATAATAATAAACTAATAACAAATAAATAATAATAATAATAAATAATAAAACTAATAATAATAACTAAATAAAAATACTAAAAAATTAAACTAAAACTAATAATAAATAAAACTAACTAATAAATAACTAAATTAATAACTAAATAAAAACTAACTAATAATTAAATAATAATAAATAAATAACTAATAAAACTAACTAAAACTAATAAACTAATAAGTATTAGTAAAATTAAATAACTAGATAAAGAAACTAATAACTAATAATAACTAATAAACTAATAACTAAAACTAACAAAATAATAACGAATAATAACTAATAATAAAATAAGTAAACTAACTAAAGTAATAACTAAAAAAATAATAAAACCAAAAAAACTGATAACTAATGAAAACTAAATTAAATAATAAATAAACAATAAACTAAAAACTAATAACTAATAAATAATAACAAGTTATAACTAATAATAATAAACTAAATAAGTAAAAACAAATAAAACTTAATAAACTAACTAACTAAAATATCCAATAACTAAACCTAATAACTAACTAAAAATGAATTAACTAATAATTAATAATAACTAACTAAATAAATAACTATTTAAACCTAATAAATTAATAACTAACTAATAATAATAAACTAATAAACTAAATAACTAACTAAACTAATAATAACTAACTAATAATAATAATAACTAAACTAAAAAACTAATAAACTAATAACTAATAATAACTAATAACTAAATAACTAATAACTAATAATAAATAACTAAACTAAATAATAACTAAATAAACTAACTAATAACTAATAAAACTAATAAATAATGAAACTAATAACTAATAACCAAAATTAATAATAATAATAATAATAATAATAATAATAATAATAATAATAATAATAATAATAAACTAATAACTAATAACTAATAAAAACTAACTAAACTAATAAACTAAATTAATAAAATAATAAATAAAAATTAAACTAAATAAATAATAACTAAGAAAATAATAGCTAATGATAAAATAATAACTAATAATAACTGATAACTAATAACTAAATAACTAAAATAATAAAACTAACAAACTAATAACTAATAACTAAACTAATAACTAATAACTAATAAACTAAAAATAACTAATCTAAATAACTAATAACTAATTGAACTAACTAAAACTAATAATAAAATGAACTAATTAAAGCTAACTAATAATAACTAATAATAATTAATAACTAAACTAAATAAAAACTAACTAAACTAAAACGTAAATAACTAATAAAAAACTAATAGAAGCTAATAAAATAAACTAACTAAGTAAAAAACTAATAACTAAAAGAATAAATTAATAACTAACTACTACTACAATAATAATAATAATAACTAATACCTAAAAAAACTAACTAATAAAGTAAAAAACTAACTAAAACTAGCTAATGACTAATAACTAATAACTAAACCTTAATAATAATAAAAATAAACTAATAATTAAATACTAATAAAAACTAACTAAACTAACTAAACTAATAACTAATAAACTAATAATAAATTAATTACTAATAATAACTAAATATCTAAGTAATAACTAAAAACTAATAACTAATAAAATAAACTAAATAATCGATAATAACTAAACTAATAAAACTTATTGATAAACTAAACTAATAAATTAAAAACTAATAAAACTAAATAATAATAATTATAATAATAAACTAAAAAAACTAAAACTAATAACTAATAACTAATAAAAACTAATAATAATAACAAAACTAAACCTAAAACCTAATAAACTAATAATAACTAATAACTAAAACTAATAACTTATAACTAAATAATAATAATAACTAACAATAATAATAACTAATAAAACTAAATAAAAATAAATAACAAATAATTATAAACTAACTAATGATAACTAACTAATAACTAATAAACTAAATTATAATAATAAATAAATAATAAAACAAAAAAACAAATAATAATTAAAAACCTAATAAACTTATAACTAATATAACTAACTAAACCTAACAACTAACTTAAAATAATAACTAAACTAAAACTAATAATAATAAAAAGATTTAATAATAACTAATAACCTAACTAACTAATAAAACTAAAAACTAATAAAACTAACTAAAACTAATAAACTAATAAAACATAATAATAATAATAATAATAACTAAACCAAACTAAAAACTAATAATACTAAACAAATAAATAAATAAATAAAAGAATTAAAGCCTAATAATAATAAACTAAAAATAACTAAACTAGTAAATAAATAATAAAAATAACTAATAATAACTAACTAATAACTAAAAACTATTAACTAAATAATAACTAAACTAAAAATAATAAAAATAAATAATAATACTAATAAACTAAAACTAATAACCTAATAAACTAAAAATAATAACTAAAATAAACTAGTAAACTAATAACTAACTAACTAATAATAAAAAAAACTAAAAAATCTAATAATAATAAAAATAAAACTAAACTAATAATTAATAACTAATAAACTAATAAAACTAACTAATAATAAAACTAATAATAACTAATAACTAATAATAATAATAATAATAATAATAACCAATAATAATAACTAAAAACTAATAATAATAAACTAATAAATTTAAAACTAAAACTAAAACCTAAAAAACTAATAAATAATAAACCTAATAATAACTAATAAAAAACTAACCTAAAACTAACTAATAGCTAACTAACTAATAATAAACTAAAAAACTAACTAATAATAATAATAAATAATAAAACTATAAATATAAACTAATAAATTAATAACTAAAAATAAATAACTAATAAACTAAACCTAAAAACTAATAACTAATAAAACTAATAACTAACTAATAACTAATAAAAACTGATAAATAACAAATAATAAAAATGAATAAAACAAACTAATAATAACTAATAATAATAAAAATAACTAATAATAAACCTAAAATAATAAAACTAAAAACTAATCAAACTAATAAATTAAACTAATAAAACTAATACTTAATAAACTAATAAAACTAAACCCATGAGAACTCTTCGCTAAGAAGCCGGAAACGATTATGATGGGTGACCTCTTGGTAAGTCGTCCTGTTGAACCATCTGTTGATGTCGCCCATTTTATTTCCTTTTATTTTTATTTTATTTTACCGTTGACCCCGGAGAACTCGGCGATCTACTCCGAAAACGTCGTCAATGGGATGCCTCGGATTGAAAAACACGAGCCGTTGGTCCAATGCAATATCGCATCTCATGGAGGCCACACGCATATTGCCATAACTGCGCACGACCGCCCATTCGCCATGATGACCCCAACTGAAAGATCTCGCGTCGACGCACAAATGAGCCACAAAGATCTCGGTGGGACCCGTATCTCCGATTTCGACTATTTCGAAGCCTTACCATGGCACGGACGGGTTTCACATGATCAATTTGCGGCAAATATCCAGCAGGGGTGACCGCACTAGAACACCAGATCCCATAAGAACTCTTCAGTTAAGAGTGATTGGGCAATAGCAGTACTATGACGGGTTATCTCTTGGGAGGTCATCGTGTTGAACCATCTGTTGATGCCGCCCATTTTATTATCTTTTATTTTTATTTTATTTTACCATCGACACTAGAGAACTCGACAATCGACTCCGAAAATATCATCGATGGGATGACTCAGACTAAAAAACACGAGCCGTGTGGCCCACTTAGCTGATCCGCCCATCTCGTGCAGAGGCCGCACGAAAACCTCCATAACTTCGTGCACGATCGTCCGATTCTCCATTATGACCCCAATCCGGAAAGATCTCTGCGGGGCGCATGATGCGCAGATGAGCCGCAGGCGCATCTGGTGAGACCCGTATCTTTGATTTTGGCTATTTCAAAGTCTTACCGCGGCACAGATGGGTTCCGGATGAGCATAATTTACGACAAATCTCTAGCGGGACTGCACCAGCACACTAGATCCCATGAAAACTCTTCAGTTAAGCGTGCTAGGGCGAGAGTGGTACTATGATGGGTGACCTCCTAGGAAGTCATCATGTTGAACCATCTGTTGATGCTGCCCATTTTATTTTATCGTTAATGTCGGATAATTAGGAGATCGACTCTGAAATTGTCATTGATTGGATGCCTCGGACTGAAAAAAAAGACCTGTGGGGACCACTCGACTAATCCACGGTCTCATGTGGAGGTCACACAGAAATTGCCATAACTTCATGCACGATTGTCTGATTCACTATTATGACCCCAATACGGAAAGATCTCTGTAGAGCGCACAATGCGCAGATCAGCCATAGGCGCATCTAACAGGACACATATCTTCGATTTTGGCTAGTTCAAAGCCTTACCACAGCATGAACGGGTTCTACATGAGCATAATTTGCAGAAAATCTCCAATGAGCATGACAGTACCAGCACACCACATCCCAGGAGAACTCTTCAGTTAAGTATGCTTGGGCGAGAGCAGTACAATGATGGGTGACCTCTTAGGAAGTCCTCGAGTTGAACCATCTATTGATGCAGCCCATTTTTTTTCTTTTATTTTTATTATATTTTAACATTGACACCGGAGAACTTGGTGATCGATTCTGAAAACATCATCGATGGGATGGCTCCGAAAAACATGAGTCAGCCCATGGGCTAATTTGCATAACTCGGAGGCCGCCGAAATTGACACTCCATTATGACCCCAATCAAAGATCTCCATGGGTGGATGATGCATGAGCCGCAGTAATATCTGGACTGTATCTCGATTTCTGATTTCAAGCCTTACTGCAGACGGGTTCCGATGAGCACAATTTATGGCAATCTCCACGGCGCAAAGACACCATCTCATGAGAACTCTTCAATTAAGCATACTTGGGCAAGAGCAATACTATGATGGGTGACCTCCTGGGAAGTCATCGTGTTGAACCTTTTGTTGATGCCACCTATTTTATTTCCTTTTATTTTTTTTATTTTACCGTTGATGCCAGAGAACTCGACAACCAACTCCAATAATGTCGTCGATGGGATGCCTCAGAATGAAAAACACATGTCGTGGAGGCAGCACAAAAATCGCCATAATTTCATGCACGATCGTCCAATTCACCATTATGACCCCAATCTAGAAAGAGCGCTGGGCGACGATATGAGCCGCAGTAACATCGGCGCACCAGATCTCCGATTTCGGCTATTTTGAAGCTTTACCTCGGCACGGACAGGTTCCACATGAGCACAATTTACGGCAAATCTCTGCGACCGCAGACACCGATCTTATAAGAACTCTTCGCTTTAAGCGCAGAAGGCAAGATACTATGATGGTCGACCTTGGGAAGTTGAACCATTTGTTGATGCCACATATTTTATTTCTTTTTATTTTTTATTTTATTTTATCATTGACACCGGAGAACTCGACGATTGATTCCGAAAACATCGTCGATGGGATAGCTCGAACTAAAAAATATGAGCCATAGGGCCCATGCAGCTGATCCGCACGTCTTGTGTGGAGGCCGCATGAAAATCGTCATAATTTCTCGCACGATCGTCCAATTCGCCATTATGACCCCAATCTGGAAAGATCTTCGGCACATGATGCTCAGATGAGCCGCAGGCATATCCAGCGGGACCCACATCTCCAATTTTGGATATTTTGAAGCCTTACCACGGCACGGAGGTTCCGCATGAGCACAATTTGTGGCAAATCTCTAGCGGCGGCGACCGCACTAGCACACCAGATCCCATGAGAACTCTTCAATTAAGCGTACTTGGGTGAGAACAGTACTATGATGGGTGACCTATGGGAAGTCATCGTGTCGAACCATCTGTTGATGGCGCCTATTTTATTTTCTTTTATTTTTATTTTATTTTACCGTTAACATCGGAGAACTCGACTATCGATTCTGAAAACGTCGTCGATGGGATTCCTCGGAATGAAAAACATGAGTCGTGGGGCCCATGCAGCTGATCCGCGTGTCTCATGTGGAGGCCGCACGGAAATCACCATAACTTCGCGCACGATCGTCCGATTCGCCATTATGACCGCAATCCGGAAAGATCTCTACAGGGCGCACGATGCGCAGATGAGCCACAGGTGCATCTGGTGTGACTCGTATCTCCGATTTCGGCTATTTTGAAGCCTTGCCGCGGCATAGAAGGGTTCCGCATTAGCACAATTTGTGGCAAATCTCCGGTGCACCACACCAAAGACACCGCATCCCATGAGAACTCTTCGCTAAGCGTTTGAGAACAAGACTGATGGTGACCTCGGGAAGTCGTCATGTTGAACCATCCGCTGATGCCACCCATTTTATTTATTTTATTTTATTTTACGACGCCGGAGAACTCGGCGATAAAAAAACACGAGCCATGGGGCCCACTCGACTGATCTGCATGTCTCATGTGGAGGCTGCACGGAAATCGCCATAACTTCACGCACGATGCTCTGATTCGCCATTATGACCCCAATCTAGAAAGATCTCTGTGGGGCGCACGACGTGCAGATGAGCTGCCGGTGCATCTGGCTAGACCCATATCTCCGATTTTGACTATTTTCAAGCCTTACTACAGCACGGACGAGTTCCGCATGAGCACAATATGTGGATAATCTCCAGCGAGGACGAGCACACCATATCCCATGACAACTCTTCAGTTAATTATGCTTGGGCGAGAACAGCTATGATGGGTGACCTCTTGAGAAGTTGTCGTGCTTAACCATCTATTGATGCCGCCCATTTTTTTTAGAACTCTTCAATTAAGCGTGCTTGGGTGAGAGCAGTACTATGATGGGTGAACTCCTGGGAAGTCATCGTGTTGAACCATCCATTGATGCTACCCATTTTATTTCCTTTTATTTTTATTTTATTTTACCATTGATATCGGAGAACTCAACGATCGACTCCGAAAACGTCATTGATGGGATGCCTCGGACTGAAAAATATGAGTCGTGGGGCCAATGCGGCAGATCTGCATGTCTCGTGCGGAGGTCGCACGGACATCACCATAACTTCGCACACGATTGTCAGATTTTCCATTATGACCCCAATCCAGAAAGATCTCCGTGGGGTGAACGACGTGCAAATGAGCCACAGGCGCATCTAATGGGACCCGTATCTCTAATTTTGGCTATTTTGAAGCCTTACCATGGCACGGACAGGTTTTGCATGATCACAATTTGTGAATCTCCAGCGGGGGTGACCGCACCAGAACACCAGATCACATGAGAACTCTTCAGTTAATCGTGATTGAGCAAGAGCAGTACTATGACGGGTGACCTCTTGGGAAGTCATCGTGTTGAACCATCTATTGATGCCGCCCCTTTTATTATCTTTTATTTTTATTTTATTTTACCGTCGATGCCGGAGAACTCAGTGATAAACTCCGAAGACATCATCGATGGGATGCCTCGAACTGAAAAACATGAGCCGTAAGGCCCACGTACCGATCCACGATCTCGCGGAGGCCGGATGGAAACCCATAACTTTGTACACCGATTTGCCATTATGACCCCAACCGAAAGATCTCCAGCATGACGCAGATGAGGCGAGACAGATTCTAATTTTGGCTATTTCTAAGCCTTATTGGACATGGACGGGTTCTGGATGAGCACAATTTGCAGCAAATCTCAAGCGGGTGTGACCGCACAAAGACACCGCATCCCATGAGAACTCTTCGAAAGCGTTTGGGCGAGAGCAAGACTATGATGGGTGACCTCTGGTCATGCCGTTGAACCATCT
Source organism: Cymbidium sinense (assembly GCA_021442155.1). Taxonomy (NCBI): domain Eukaryota; kingdom Viridiplantae; phylum Streptophyta; class Magnoliopsida; order Asparagales; family Orchidaceae; genus Cymbidium; species Cymbidium sinense. The sequence continues at coordinate 37,778 of JAKCPB010000067.1, forward strand.
ATTGATCCCGCCCATTTTATTTTTTTATTATGAAGAACTAGAGATCGACTCAAAATGTCATCGATGGGATGCCTCATCGAAAAATACAAATGGGGCCCATCCGATCCACGCTGCTCGTGGAGGCCACATAGAAATCATCATAACTTCATGCACGATTGTCCGATTCACCATTATGACCCAATACAGAAAGATCTTTGCAGGGCACACGATGCGCAGATGAGCCGCAAATGTATCTGGAGAGACACATATCTTCGATTTCTACTAGTTCGAAGCTTTATTGCGGCATGGACGGGTTTCGCATTAGCATAATTTGTAGAAAATCCCCAACGAGCGCGATGGCACCAGCACACAACATCGTAGGAGAACTCTATAGTTAAGCTGCTTGCGAGAGTTCATGATGGGTGACCTCTGGAAAGTCAGTTGAACCATCTCGATATCACCCATTTTATTTCCTTTCATTTTTATTTTATTTTGACGCCGATGTCGAGAACTCGAATTCCAAAAATGTCATCGGATGGATGACTAAAAAAACATGAGCTATGGGGCCCACGCCGACGCAACTCTATGGAGGCCGCATAGAAATTGCCATAACTTTGTGCACGATCATCCGATTCCCCATTACGACCTTAATCCGAAAAGATCTCCACGGGCGACGACACGAGCCATGCACATCTCGACCAGATCTGATTTTGGCTATTTGAAGCTTACGAGACCATGGTTCGATGAGCATTACAAATCTCCATGCACGCACCGCACAAGACACAGATCCCATGAGAACTCTCAAGCTGCTTGGCGAGAGCAAGATGATGGGTGACCTCGTGAACTCATCGTGGAACCATCTATTGATGCCGCCCATTTTATTTCCTTTTATTTTATTTTATTTTACCATGACGCGAGAACTCGTGATCGACTAAAATGTCATCGATGGGATGCTCAACTAAAAAACACGAGTGGGGCCCACGCTGTCGATCCACGATCTCGTGGAGGCCGCATGAAAATCGCCATAACTGGCATGATTGTCCATGACCCCAATAAAAGTTCCGGCGACGACAGAGATGAGTTGTAGGCGATCAAGAAGACCCAGATCTCGATTTTTCAAAACCCTTACCATGGCACGGACGGTGATGAGCACAATAAATCTCAAGCGCGACAAACACACCAAATCCAATGAGAACTCTTCAATTAAGCATGTTGGGCAGAGCAAGACTATGATGGGTGACCTCGAGAAGTCATCGTTGAACCATCTTTGATGCGCCATTTTATTTCCTTCTATTTATATTTTATTTTACCATTGATGCTAGAGAACTTGGCGATCGACTCCAAAAATGTCGTCGATGGGATGCCTCAGACTAAAAAACATGAGTCGTGGGCCCACATGACTGATCTACGCGTCTCGTGTGGAGGCCGCATGGAAATTTTCATAACTTCATGCACAATCTCCTGATTCGCCATTACGACCCCAATCCTGAAAGATCTCTGCGAGGGGCATGGCACGTAGATGAGCTGCAAGCGCATCTGGCTAGACCTGTATCTCCAATTTTGGCTATTTTGAAGCCATACCGTGGCACGAACCTATTCCGCATGAACACAATTTGCAAATTCTGGGTCACCGCACACCAAATCCCATGAGAACTCTATAGTTAAGGCTGGAGCATTAGAGCAGACCACTGGGAAGTCGCCGTGTTGAACCATCTATTGATGCCATTTTATTTCCTTTATTTTTATTTTATTTTACCGTTGACGCTGGAGAACTATGATCGACCAAAACATCATGGCGGGATGCCTATAAAACACGAAATGGGGACCACGCTAATCGACATCTCATGGGGAGGTGAAATCGCCGTGCACATCATTCCATCATTATGACCCCAATGAAAGTTTCCATGGGGAGCACGATGCGTGATGCATAGTACATCTAGCGACCCGTGATATCCATGCTATTTCAAGCCTAACCGCATGGGACGTTCTCGCATGAGCACAATTTGCGAAATCTCCACGGCACGACCGCATCACACTGATCTCATGAGAACTCTTCAATTAAGCGTGCTTAAGAGCAAGATATGATGGGTGACCTCTGGGAAGTCATCATGTTGAACCATCTCTGATGCCGCCCATTTTATTTTCTTTTATTTTATTTTATTTTACCAGAGAACTCAAGATCGACAAAACATCATCGGGGGATGCCTCTAATCAAAAAAGAGGGGCCCACATGGAGGGTTCGTGCATGGAGGCCACATAAATCTCCATAACTTCGCGAATCCGATTCTCCATTATGACCCCCAAAAGATCTCCGGCACATGACACGTGATGAGCCAGCGATCCGAGGACCCGTGATCTCGACTTTCAATGCCTTGCGGCATGACGTTCCAGATGAGCAATTTGCAAATCTCCAGGGATGATCAAAGAAGACACGATCCCATGAGAACTCTTAGCTAAGCTTGGGAGAGTAGTACTATGATGGTGACCTCGGGAAGTCATCGAAGTTGAACCATCTGGATGCCGCATTTTATTTCTTTATTTTATTTTATTTTACCGTTGACTCAAGAACTCAACGATAACTCAAAATGTTGTCGGCGGGATGCCTGAAAAAACATAAGTCGTGGGGCCCATGCGTTGATCCGTGTGGAGCCGCATGAAATCGCCATAACTTCACGCATCCCGGCCATTATGACCCCAACTGAAAGATCTCAGGGCACAACGCAAATGTGCGCAAGCTCATCTAGCTGACCAGATTCTGATTTCACTATTTCAAGCCTTATCGTAGTAAAGATTAGTTCCGCATGAGCACAATTTAGGATAAATCTCCAAGAACACTACACCAAAGACACCATCCATGAGAACTCTTAAGCATGCTTGGGTGAGACAAGACTATGATCCTCTCAAGTTGAACCATCCGCTGATGCCGCCATTTTATTTCTTTATTTTTATTTTATTTTACCGTTGACGCCGAGAACTCGACGATCGACTCAAAATCATCGATGGGATGCTTGACAAAAAACACGAGCCGGGGCCACGCTGATCCGCACTCATGGGGTCGCACGAAAATCGCCATAACTTTGTGCACTCATCCGATTCATTATGACCCCAATCCGAAAGTTCTCACGATAATAAATGCTGATCTATGGACCTGATATCTCCGTTATTTTGAAGCCTAACCACATGACGGTTCGCATGAGCATAATTTGTAAATCTGCACGCACAAAGACACTGATCTCATGAGAACTCTTCGCTTAAGCGTTTGGGCGAGCAAGATATGATGGGTGACCTCCTGGAAGTCATCGTTGAACCATCCGCTGATGCGCCCCATTTTATTTTCTTTATTTTATTTTATTTTACCGTTGACGCCGAGAACTCGAGATCGACCAAAATGTCATCATGAGATGCCTCGACTAAAAAAAGAGTTGGGGCCCAATTGCTGCTGCTCGTATGAGGCCGCACGTAAATCGCCATAACTTCGACACCGTCATTCGACCATTATGACCCACCCAAAAAAGATCGGCACATGACAGATGAGCCAGCATCCGTGGACCCGATCTCCCATTTCGCTATTTCGAAGCCTTACCGCATGATGGGATCCATGCACAATTTGGCAAATCAGAAGCGATCACACCAAAGACACCGATCTCATGAGAACTCTTCGCTAAGGCTGGGCGAGTAAGACTATGGGTGACCTGGAAGTCATCGTGTTGAACCATCTGATGCCGCCCATTTTATTTCCTTTATTTTTTTTATTTTACCGTTAACGCCGAGAACTCGGATCGACTCAAAATGTCATGGGATGCCTCGGACTGAAAAACATAAGTCATGGGGCCCACATGGCTGATCTGCACATCTCGTGTGGAGCCGCACATGAATTGCCAAAACTTCACGCACGATCATCCTATTCATCATTATGACCCCAATCCAAAGATCTGGGGCACAACGCAAATATGGAGCAACGGCGGGACTCAGATCTCTCGATTTTGGCTATTTCAAAGCCTTACAGGCGATAAAGTTCCGCATGAGCATAATTTGATAAATCTCCAACGGCGACCACAAAGACACTGATCCAATGAGAACTCTTCGCTAAGCTGCTTGCGAGAGCAAGCTATGATGTGACCTGAAGTCATCGTGAACCATCTATTGATGCCCCATTTTATTTCTTTTTTTTTTATTTTATTTTACCGCTGACGAGAACTCGTGATCGTTCAAAATTCATGGGATGCCTCTTAAAACACAAGTGCCCACGCGGTGGTCCTCGATTCGGTGAGGCCACATAAATTGATAACTTCACGCATGATCGCCCCATTCACCATTATGACCCCAATCCAAAAGATCCCATGACGATGCTAGAATGAGCCGCAGCATCTCGGACTGATTCCAATTTTGGTTCGGCTACCGCTACGCATGGTTCTGATGAGCACAATTTGACAAATCTCAGCGTGCAACGACCGCTCACCAGATCCTGAGAACTCTTCGCTAAGCTGCAGCAGAGAAAGTTATGGGTGACCTCGAAGTCGCCATGTTGAACCATCTATTGATGCCATTTTATTCTTTTTATTTTATTATTTTACATGACGCCGGAGAACTCCGATCGACTCAAATGCCATGGATGCCTGACAAAAACATGAGCCGTGGGGCCCAGGCGCTCATGATCTCGTATGGAGGCCGCAAAAATCACCATAACTTGCACGACGTCGATTCCATTATGACCCAATCCGAAAGATCTCACGGATGCACAACGCGATGAGCCGTAAAGCGCATCTCATCGACTGACCCACTAGTTCAAGCATTACTACAAAGACGGCGATTCCGCATGAGCACAATGTGCGGCAAGTCATCATGTTGAACCATCTTTTGATGCACATTTTTTTATTTTATTTTATTTTAACGCTGACACCGAGAACTCAAGGATCGACTCAAAACGCCATCGATGGGATGCCTTGAAAAAACATGAGTCGTCCGTAGATCCATGCATCTCGTTTGGAGGCTGAACCTAAATCGCCATAACTTCAAGCACCATCGTCCGATTCGCCATTATGACCCCAATCTAGAAAGATCTCGAAGATGCGACGACGCGAGATGAGTGTATCGACGCGCAGATGGGGACCCGACCGATCTCAAATTTTGATTATTTTGCCATACCGCGACACGACGGTTCCGCATGAGCATAATTTGAAAATCTCCGCGACAAAAAGACACCGATCACATGAGAACTCTTCGCTAAGCATGCTGGCAAGAGCATTATGATGGGTGACCTCTGAAATCGCCGTGTTGAACTATCTGTTAATGTTGCTCATTTTATTTCATTTTATTTTTATTTTATTTAATCATTGACGCTGGAGAACTCGGCGATCGACTCTAAAAATGTCATCGATGGGATGCCTCGGACTGAAAAAAAATGAGTCGTGGGGCCCACGCGGCTGATCCGCGCATCTCGTGTGGAGGCCGCACAAAAATCGCCAAAATGTCGTGCACGATCGTCCGATTCTTCATTATGACCCAATCAAAGATCTCCGGTGCACAACGTGATATGCCATAGTATCCATCACGATTCCCATTGGCTTCAAAGCCTTACCACAAGACGGATGAGTTTCATGAGCACAATTTGCAAATCAACCAAGATGACCGCCAAAGACACCAAAGTTAAGCTGCATTTGAAAAAGATTATGAAGGCGCTTTTACCTCCTAGAAGTCGCCGTTGAACCATCTGCTGATCGGCATTTTATTTCCTTTTATTTGTATTTTTTTTTAATGTTGATGCCACAGAACTCGATGATCGACTCTGAAGACGTTATCGATGGGATGCATCGGACTGAAAAACATGAATCATGGGGCCCACAAGGCTGATCCACGCATCTCGTGGGGAGGCCGAATGGAAATCACCATAACTTCGTGCATGATCATCCGATTCGACATTATGACCCCAATCCTGAAAGATCTCCAGGGGCATACGACATGTAGATGAGCAGCAGGAGCATCTGGAGGGACCCGTATCTCCGATTTTTCTAGTTCGAAGCCTTACCGAATCATGAACGGGTTCCGTATGTGCACAATTTGTGGCAAATCTCCAGCGGGTGCGACCACACTAGCACACCAAATCCTATGAGAACTCTTCAGTTAAGCGTGCTTGGGCGAGAGCAGCACTATGATGGGTGATCTCCTAGGAAGTCATTGTGTTGAACCATCAGTTGATGCCACCCATTTTATTTTCTTTTATTTTTTTATTTTACTGTTGACAATGCATAACTCGGAGATCGACTCCGAAAATGTCATTGATGGGATGCCTTGGACTGAAAAATATGTGTCATGTGGCCCACGCGGTTGATCCGCACATTCGTACGAAGGCCGCACGGAAATAACCATAACTTTGCTCATGATCGTCTGATTCGCCATTATGACCCCAATCTGAAAAGGTCTCCGTGGAGCGCATGATACGCAGATTTGCCGCAGGTGCATATGGCGGGACCCGTATCTCCAATTTTGGCTAGTTTAACGCCTTACTATGGCACGTATCGGTGAGCATAATTTGCGAAATATGCATGCGTGACGCACAAAGACACCGATCCTATGAGAACTCTTTAGTTAAGCGTGCTTGGGCTAGAGCAATACTATGATGGGTGACATCCTGGGAAGTCATCGTGTGGAACAATCTATTGATGCAGCCCATTTTATTTCTTTTTATTTTTGTTATATTTTATCGTTGACGCCAGAGAACTCATCGATCGACTCTAAAAATATCATAAATGTGATGCCCCGGACTGAAAAACACTAGTCATGGGGCCCACGTAGCTGATCAGCAGGTATCGTGCGGAGGTCGCACGAAAATCTCCATAACTTAGCGCACGATCGTCTGTTCGCCATTATGACCCCAATCCAGAAATATGTTCGTGGGGCGCATGACATGGAGATGAGCTGCATGCAAATCTGGCGAGACCCGAATCTCCGATTTCGGCTAGTTCAAAGCCTTACCGCTGCATGGACGGGTTCCACATTAGCATAATTTGTGGTAAATTTCCAGCGAGGGCGACCGCACCAGCACACCAGATCATATGAGAACTCTTCAGTTAAGCATGCATGGGAGAGAGCAGTACTATGATGGGTGACCTCTTGGGAAGTCGTCGAGTTGAACCATTTGTTGATGCCGCCCATTTTATTTCCTTTTATTTTTATTATATTTTATCGTTGATGCCGAAGAACTCGGAGATCGACTCCGAAAATTTCATAAATGGGATGCCAAGGACTGAAAAAAAATGAGTCGTGGGGCTCACGTGGCTGATCCGTGCATCTCGTGCGGAGGTCGCACGAAAATCACCATTACTTCGTGAACGATCATCCGATTTGCCATTATGACTCCAATCCGGAAAGATCTCTGTGGGGTGCATGACGTGTAGAAGAGCCGAAGGTGCATTTGGTCGGACCCATATCTCTAATTTTTGCTATTTTGAAGCCTTACTGCGATACGGATGGGTTCCGAATGAGCATAATTTACGGCAAATCTTCAGCAGGCGCGACCGCACCAGCACACTAGATCCCATGAGAACTCTTCAGTTAAGCATGCTTGGGCGAGAGCAGTACTATTATGGGTGACCTCTTGGGAATTCGTCGTGTTAAACTATCTGTTGATGCCACCCATTTTAATTCCTTTTATTTTTATTTTATTTTTTTATTGACGGTGGAGAACTCAACGATCGACTCCAAAAATGTCGTCGATGGGATGCCATGAACTGAAAAATATGAGTGGTGCCCACGCTGCCGACTAGACGCTCGCGCGAAGCACGAAATCACCATAACTTTATGCACGATCGTCCGATTCGCCATTATGACCACATTCCAAAAATATCTCTATGGGACGCATAACACGCAGATGAGCCACAGGTGCATCTGGCGGGACCCGTATCTCTGATTTTGACTATTTCGAATCCTTACCGCAGCACGGACTGCTTCCGGATGAACAAAATTTATGGCAAATCTCCATCCGGTGTGACCGCACTAGCACACCAGATCCCATGAGAACTCTTCATTTAAGCGTGCCTGGGTGAGAGCAGTACTACGATGGGTGAGCTCCTAGAAAGTCGTCGGGTTGAACTATCTGTCGAAGGCACCCATTTTATTTCTTTTTATTTTTATTTTATTTTACCATTGACGTCGGAGAACTTGGTGATCGACTCCGAAAATGTCATAGATGAGATGCCTCGGACTAAAAAACGCGAGCAGTGGGGCTCACATGGTTGATCCGCACGTCTCGTGTGGAAGCCGCACGGAAATCGTCATAAATTCACGCACAATCATCCGATTCGCCATTATGACCCCAATTCAGAAAGATTTTTGCAGGGCACATGACGCACAAATGAGTTTCAGGCACTTCTGGTGGGACATATAACTCCAATTTTGGCTAGTTTGAAGCTTTACTGTGGCACAAACAGGTTCCGGATGAGCACAATTTGCGGCAAATCTCCAACGGACGCGACCACACCAGCACACCAGTTCCCAAGAGAACTCTTCAGTTAAGTGTGCTTGGGTGAGAGTAGTACTATGATGGGTGATCTTCTGGGAAGTCATCGTGTTGAACTATCTGTTGATGACGCCCATTTTATTCCCTTTTTTATTTTATTTTTTTGTTGACTTCGGAGAACTCGGCGATCGACTCCGAAAATGTCATCGATGGGATGCCTCGGACTGAAAAACACGAGTCGTGGCCCAGACGGCTAATCCGCGCATCTCATGGGGAGGCCGGACAAAAATAACCATAACTTCTTGCACGATCGTCTGTTTGCCATTATGACCTCAAACAGGAAAGATCTCTTCGAGGCGCACGATGCACATATGGACCAAAGACGCATCTGGAGGGACTCGTAACTCCAATTTTGGCTAGTTCGAAGCCTTACTGCAGCACAGACGGGTTCCGCATGAGCACAATTTGCAACAAATCTCCAACGGGCGTGACCACACTAGTACATCAAATCCCATGAGAACTCTTCAGTTAAGCATGCTTGGGGGAGAGCAGTACTATGATAGGTGACCTCTTGGAAAGTTGTCGTGTTGAACCATTTCTTGATGCCTCCCATTTTATTCCCTTTTATTTTTATTTTAATTTACCATTAATGCCGGAGAACTCGATGCTCCACTCCGAAAACATTGTCGATGGGATGCCTTGGACTAGAAAATCCGAGCTGTGGGGCCCACGCGGCTGATCCGCATGTCTCATGCCACCCGGAAATCGCCATAACTTTGCACACAATCGTCTGATTTTCCATTATGACCCCAATCCGAAAAGATCTCCACAGGAGCACGACACGCAGATGTGCCAACGGCGCATTTGGTGAAACCCGTAACTCCAATTTCGGCTATTTTGAAGACTTCCCGTAGCACGTACCAGTTCCGTATGAGCATAATTTATGACAAATCTCTGGGGAGTGATCGACTAAGACACTGATCACATGAGAACTCTCGCCAAGGTGCTTGCAGAAGATTATGATGGGTGACCTCCTAGGAAGTCATCGCGTTAAACTATCAATTGATGCTGCCCATTTTATTTTCTTTTATTTTTATTTTATTGTATCGTTGATGCTAGAGAACTCGCCGATCGACTCAAAAACCCTCATCGATGGGATGCATCGGACAGAAAAACATGAGCTGTGGGGCCCACACGACTGATCCGCGTGTCTCGTGTGGAGGCCGCACGGAAATCGCCATAACTTCGTACACGATCGTTCGATTCACCATTCAATCCGGAAAGATCTCCGAGGGGCGCACGACGTGCAGATGTTCCAAAAGCACATCTGGCAGCACCCGTATCTCTGATTTCGGCTATGTCGAAGGCTTACCGTGGAACGTACTGGTTCTACATGAGCATAATTTGCGACAAATCTCCAACGCGCATCACAACACACCAATCATGAGAACTCTTCGCATGTTGGGCAAGAGCAAGACTATGATGGGTGACCTCTTGGAAGTCATCGAACCATCATCGCTGATACCGCATTTTATTTCCTTTTATTTTTATTTTATTTTACCATTGATGCCGTAGAACTCGGCGATTGACTCAAAAACCATTGTCGATGGGATGCCTCGGACAGAAAAACACGAGCCATGGGGCCCACTGGTCACCGTGATGTCTCGTGGAGGTCGCATTTGCCATAACTTCACAATCGCTCGATTCGCCATTATGACCCCAATCCGTAAAGATGACGACGCGACACGCAGAGGCGCCACTGGCAGAGCTGATTATGATATGGGATATAAGCACAAACTTTCTCCTTAAGCGTGTTTGGGAGAGCAAGATATGATGGGTGACCACCTGGGGTTGTCGTGTTGAACCATTTGTCAATGTCGGCCATTTTATTTCCTTTTATTTTTATTTTATTTTATAATTAAACCTAGAGAACTCAACGATCGACTCTAAAAACTTCATCGATGGGATGCCTCGGACTGAAAAATATGAGCCGTTGGGCCCACGCATCTGATCCGCATGTCTCGTGTGGAGGTCGCATGAAAATCACTATAACTTCATGCACGATCGTCTGATTCGCCATTATGACCCCAACTGAAAGATCTCCACGCGATGCATGCCGAGCGCGCTACAGGACTGATCCCATTTTGGGTATTTTTTTTGAAAAGATGCATTTGCATTGATAATGAAAAAGACAGATTACAAGTTATAAAATTTGCAAAAGAAAGCAAAAACTAGCTACTAACAGCATGCTTCCTATCCTCTTCCAAAAGCATAAAAAACTGTGGAGGAATTGTGTGGTTATCAGAGCTATGCCAAACAAAATCAAAACTAGTAGCAATATCTGCACAAAAATCAGCTAAGCTATTGTTAGATCTTTGTGTGTAAGCAAAAATGACCTGGTGGAAATTCTCTAGAAAGCTAATGTCTGGAGCATGAGGGAGTTAGTTCTTCCATACCTCGTTGTGGAGAGAGAGCTTTAGGTGGTCTACCACCCCTATGCTGTCTCCTTCGATGATAATGCCTTTGTACTCTGTCATCCAAGGCTCAATGATGTGCTTGGTGTAGAACATACCGCCAATTGTGTTGTCCCAATGTTGAAAGTAATGCCCCATGGCTTTGATGAAGTTTCCATTCTCATCCCTTAAGACCACCGCATCCCAAACATCCATTAGAACACAAGGAGCCATCCACGCCTTGATCCAACCGACACCACAATGGGTTTGATCCCCATGTAGGGTGATGTCCCATTGCTCGGAAGGGGAAGAAGGAGGCGGTGATGGATCCAGTATGGAGGCAGAATAATTTTAGTGCCATATTACGCCATGCTTTAGCATTACTCTCTCCATACTTGGTAGATAACCACAATAGCATTTAGCCCAACAGATCTTACTTTGTTGCACTTTCAATGGCAAGGAGATCGCCAAGTTGTTGAAAATAGAATGGAGAACCCCATTTTGCAAGAATCAATTATAGTATGGTATGCGGATGCTATATGTTCAATATCTTCCTGGTTGCATCCCCAAGGGCACAGTGTGTTTTCCGTTAAGCCACGGCGAGCCAACCAACAATTGGTTGGTATAGCATGTTGGATGAGCCTCCACCAGAAAATTCTTTCCCTAGGGGGAAGTTTCAGCTTTTGCAATTGGAGACTTGAAGATTCATTTTCAGCAAAGATAGCTTTGTAAACAATGGAGGTGATGGTGCTCCCCAATGGGTTCTTAGTTAGCTCAGGTTGATCCTGGTGTTGGTTGGTCCAGATTTGTATTTTAGAAATGCGATCACCATAAGTTACCAAATAGCTCTTCACCAAATTCCAGATTTCGGGTCATAATTAGTGGCAATGCTCCAATCATTATTTTCCATGTTAGGAAGGTAGGCCATTTGGCACGGTAGATCATAATCCATCGCATTAATGAAGTCAATATCTTCACCGTTAGCAATTTTCCTATGCAAAATCTGCTGCAGATTTTTTGCTCCTTCGGTGATGATTTTCCAGCTCATGGAGTCTCTCCGTTTTGTATTTTTCTGCCATATATTCCTCCCATATCTTTCCACGATACACTTGTGTAGAAGTGTGTTTTTTTTGGTAAGAAACTCCCAAGCTAACCTGGAACGAAGAGGTCCATGCCACCTCTCGGCTGAATGCAGCCTAAGTCCGCCAAATCTGAAAGGTGTGCAGATTTTTTCCTAAGCAATGTAATGTATGCCATGTTGGTTGGATCCCCCTTGCCAAAGGAAGCACCGAGCAAGTTTCTCTATCTCATTGATGATTCTTTTGGGTACCAAGGTGTGAGTAACTTGATATAAAGAGATGCAAGAAGACTTGATTAGTTGAGACGGCCCACATGACAAGTGTCGAATACCCATTGGCTTATCCTTTCTAGCCTTTTGGTTATTTAAAAATAAGTTTTCAGTTTTCTCATGGCCAATTTGATGCCTAAGTACTCAAGCTCTGGACTTTCTTGAACCCCATGAGTTTGGCAATCGCTTGCTTTCCATCTGAGATGGCTTCGAAAATAATAGCACTTTTGGTAGCATTAATCCGTTGCCCGGTCCAGCTGCAATAATCATTCAGAACTTTGAGGATGCATTTGGCATGGGTGATTGAGGCTTTGATGTGATGAGGATGTCGGCATAAAGCAAGTGGGATAAAGTGCCTCCATTGGCAATGGGAACACCAAGTTCGGAATGCTAATGTCACTTGATAGCCATGGAAAGGAGTTCCGAGCAAAGTATAAATAAGTATGGAGATAGTGGATGCCATAAAACCCACAATTGGCTTTTATCCTTTGTTCTTTGGCCATTGAGTAGAAGGGAAAAGGAGGAAGGAGACACATTGGAGAAGCCGCTCAAATTTGTTCGCATACCCATTTTATGGAGGACAAGGGCAAGAGTTTCCCAGCTCATTTTATCATAAGCATTCAAAATTTTGGCTATTTTGAAGCCTTACCGCGCACGACGTTCAACAATTTATGTAAATCTCAATGGCGACCGCAAAGACACCAAATCACATGAGAACTTTTCAATTAAGCATGCTTGGGCTAGAGCGGTGCTATGAAGGGTGATCTCTTGGTAAATCATCGTGTTGAACCATCTGTTGATGCCGCCCTTTTTATTTCCTTTTATTTTTATTTTATTTTACCATTGACGATGGAGAACTCCATGATCAAATCCGAAAATGTTGTTGATGGGATGACTCGGACTGAAAAACACGAGCCGTGGCACACACGCCGATCTCCGTATGACGATGCGCATGTGCCGCAGTGCATCTGTGGGACCCAGATCTCCGATGACAGCATTAAGCCGCAAAGACGGTTCGATGAGCACAATTTACCAAATCTCCGAGGGCGCACACAACAAAGATACCGTGATCCCATGAGAACTCTTCGCTTAAGCTGAAGTAGAGCAAGATGATGGGTGATCTCCTAAGATGTCATCGTGTTAAACCATCTGTCGATGCCGCACATTTTATTTCCTTTTATTTTTATTTTATTTTACCGTTGACGCCGGAGAACTCGATGATTGACTCTGAAAATGTTGTAGATGGGATGGCTTGGACTGAAAAACATGAGCCATGGGGCCCACGGGGCTGATCTGCGCATCTCGTGCAAATGTCGCACGAAAATTGCCATAACTTCACGCTCGATCGTCCGATTCACCATTATGACCCCAATCCGAAAAGATCTCCGGGCGTAGTACATCGGTGACCCGTATCTTCGATTTCGGCTAATTAGAAACCTTACCGTGGCACAGCGGGTTTTGCATGAGCATAATTTGCAGCAAATCTCTAGCAGGCGCGGCAGCACCAACATAATAGATCCTATGAGAACTCTTCAGTTAAGCGTGCATGGGCGAGAGTAGTACCATGATGGGTGACCTCCTAGAAAGTCGTTGTGTTGAACCATCTATTGATGCTGCCCATTTTAATTCCTTTTATTATTATTTTATTTTATCATTGACGAACTCGGATCAACTCAAAACATCGTATGGGATGCCTTGAAAAAATATGAGGGCCACACTAATCCACGCATCTCTTATGGAGGCCACATGGAAATCACCATAACTTCGTGCAGAATCGTCCGTTTCGCCATTATGACCCCATTCCGGCAAGATCTCCAGGGCGACGACGATAGATGTGCCAAAGCATCCGATGAACCATATCTTCGATTTTATCTATTTTGAAGCCTTACGCGACGACGGGTTCGCAAGAGCACAATTAAAAGAAATCTCAAAATCGCATCGACGAGCGCACCAAATCACATGAGAACTATTCAGTTAAGTGTGCTTGGGCGAGAGCAGTATTATGGCGGGTGACCTCTTGGGAAATCGTCGTGTTCAACTATCTATTGATGCTACCCTTTTTATTTACTTTTATTTTTATTTTATTTTATCGTTGATGCCGGAGAACTCGGCGATCGATTCTGAAAGCATCATTGATGGGATATCGCAAACTGAAAAACACGAGTCATCGGCCCCACGAGGCTGATCTTCGCGTCTCATGTGGACTCCACACAGAGATCGTCATAACTTCGCTCACGATCGTCAAATTCACCATTATGACCACAATCCAAAGATCTCGGGCGCAAGACGCTGATAAAGCCGCAAGCATCTGCGGACTATCTCGATTGGCTATCGATGCCTTACCATTGCACGGATGGCTTTTTCATGAGCATAATTTGTAATAAATCTCCAAAGGTGACCACATCGCGACACCGCATCCCATGAGAACTCTTCGCTAAGCTATGCAGCGATAAGTACTATGATGGGTGACCTCCTGGGAAGTCATGGTGTTGAACCATCTGTTGATGCCGCCCAATTTATTTTCTTTTGTTTTCATTTTATTTTACCGTTGCGCCGCAGAACTCAAAGATTGACTCCAAAAATGTCATCGATGGCATGCCTTGTACTGAAAAACACGAGCTATGGGGCCCACGCGGTTGGTCCGCACGTCTCGTGCGTAGGCCGCCTGAAAATCAATATAACTTCGAGCATGATCGTCTGATTCGCCATTATGAGCCCAATCCAGAAAGATCTCTGGCGACGACACGCTGAGATGCCACAGTGCATCGGACCATATCTCTAATTTAGGCTATTTTGAATTACCGCAAAGATGGTTTCGATGAGCACAATTTATGAAAATCCGCACGGACACAAAGACACCGCATCTCATGAGAACTCTTCGCTTGTTTGGGCAAAGCATTACTATGATGGGTGACCTCATGAAAGTCATCGTGTTGAACCATCTTGATGCACCATTTTATTTTATTTTATTTTATTTTATTTTACCGTTGACACCGGAGAACTCCTGATCGACCAAAATGTCAGATGGGATGCCTGACTAAAAACACTAGTCATGGGGCCCACGCCGACCATGATCTCGTGGAGGCCGCAGAAAATTCCATAACTTTGCCCCAATGTGGAATGATCTGGACTCACGTGCGATGAGCCGCAGGAGCATCCGCGTGACATATCACCCATTTCGCTCAAGTCTTACGCGCACTGACGTTCCATGAGCATAATTTATGGAAACCAACGCACACACACACCGCATCCCAGAACTCTTCATAAGCATGCTTGCCAGAGCAAGATATGATGGGTGACCTCGGAAGTCATCGTTGAACCATCTATGTTACCCATTTTATTTCTTTTATTTTTTATTTTATTTACTCGACGGGAGAACTCGAGATCGACTCAAAATGTCATCGATGGGATGCCTCAAAAATACAAGTGTGGCCCACTGATCACGCCTCGTGTGATGAAATCACCATAACCCACGCATCGATCCCATTCTCTAAAGATCGACGATGGATGAAAGTGAAAGAAGCATCTGGCGGGACCCATATCTCCGATTTTGACTATTTCGAAGCCTTACCACGGCACGGACGAGTTCTGCAAGAGCACAATTTGCAGTAAATCTCCAGCGAGCGCCACCGTACCAGCAGACCAGATCACATGAGAACTCTTTAGTTAAGCGTGCTTGTGCGAGAGCAGTACTATGATGGGTGATTGGGAAGTCATCGTGTTCAACCATCTATTGATGTCACCCATTTTATTTTTGTTTATTTTTTTATTTTATTTTATCGTTGACGCCGGAGAACACGGTGATGGATTCCAAAAGCGTCATTGATGGGATGCCCCGAATTGAAAAACATGAGTCATGGGGCCCACGCGGTGGATCGACACATCTCGTGCGAACGCCGCATGAAAATCGCCATAACTTGCTCGTTCGCTCGATCCATTATTACCCCAACCGAAAGATCTTCGCAGGTGACGCGCATGTGCCGAGCGATCTGACCTCAGACGATTTCTATTATTTCAATGCCTTACCGCATCGGATTTTTCATGAGCATAATTTATAAATATCCGCCAGCACACGACACATCCCATGAGAACTCTTCGCTAAGTGTTTGCGAGAGCGATTATGATGGGTGACCTCGAAGTCGCCGTGTTGAACCATCTTGATGTCGCCATTTGTTTCTTTTATTTTATTTTATTTTATCATTGACGGAGAACTGAAGATCGACAAAACATCGCCGATGGGATACCTCATCAAAACACGAGCAATGGGGCACGCGCCGATCCGACCTGTGTGGAGGCGCACACGCCGCATAACTTCATGCACGATCATCTGATTCGCCTTTATGACCCAAATCCAGAAAGATCTTCGCGGGGCGCACAATGCACAGATGTGCCGCAGGGGCATCTAGAGGGACCCGCATCTCCAATTTTGGCTATTTCGAAGCCTTACCGCAGCACGGATGGGTTCCGGATGAATACAAATTGTGGCAAATCTCTAGCTGGCGCGACCGCACCAGAACACTAAATCCCATGAGAACTCTTCAGTTAAGGGTGCTTGAGCGTGAGTAGTAATATGATGGTGACCTTCTAGGAAGTCATCGTGTTGAACCATCTGTTGATGCGCCCAAATTTATTTTCTTTTATTTTTATTTTATTTTACCATTGACGCTACAGAACTTGGAGATCGACTCCAAAAATGTCATCGATGGCATGCCTCGTACTGAAAAATATGAGCTGTGGGGCTCACGTGGTTGGTCCGCAAGTCTCGTGCAGAGGCCGCACCGAAATTACCATAACTTTGTGCATGATCGTCTGATTCGCCATTATGACCCCAATCCAGAAAGATCTCTGCGGGGGCACACGACGCGCAGATGTGCCACAGGCACACCTTACAGAACTTGTATCTCTTATTTGGGCTATTTATAAGCCTTACCGCAGCACGGACAGGTTTCGGGTGAGCATAATTTGCGAAAAATCTCTAGAGGACATGACCGCACCAGCACACCAGATCCCATGAGAACTCTTCAGTTAAGCTTGCTTGGGCCAGACCAGTACTATGATGGGTGACCTCCTAGGAAGTCATCGTGTTAAACCATCTGTTGATGCCGCCCATTTTATTTCATTTTATTTTTATTTTATTTTACTGTTGACGCCGGAGAACTCGGCGATCGACTCCGAAAATGTCATTGATGGATGCCTCAGACTGAAAAATATGAGTCTTGGGGCCCACGTTGATCCGCATTCGTCGAGGCGCAGAAAAAAACATGAGCCATTGGGCCCACTAGACTGATCATGACATCTCATGTGTAGGCCGCACAAAAATTGCCATAACTTCACGCACGATTATTCGATTCACCATTATGACCCCAATCCGAAAAGATCTTCAAGGGCGCACGACGCGCAAATGAGTTGCAGGCACATCTGACGGGAAACGTATCTCTGATTTTGGCTAGTTTGAAGCCATACCATGGAATGGACAGGTTCCGTATGAGCACAATTTACGAAAAATCTCCAACGGGCATGATCGTACAAGCACACTAGATCCCATGAGAACTTTTAAGTTAAGAGTGCTTGGGCAAGAGCAGTACTATGATGGGTGACCTCCTAGGAAATCGTCATGTTGAACCATCTGTTGATGCCGCACTGTTTATTTCCTTTTATTTGTATTTTATTTTAACGTCGATGCCGGAGAACTCGGCGATCGACTCCAAAAACGTCATCGATGGGAGGTCTCGGACTGAAAAGAAAGAGTCGTGGGGCCTACTCAGCTGATCCGCACGTCTCGTGTGGAGGATGCACGAAAATTGCCAAAACTTCACACACGATCGTCTGATTCGCCATTATGAACCCAATCTGAAAAGATCTCTGTGGGGTGCATGACGCGCAGATGAGCCGCAAACACATCTAGCGGGACACGTATCACCAATTTCAGCTAGTTAGAATCCTTACGGTGGCACGAACGGGTTTCGCATGAGCAGAATTTGTGAAAAATCTGCAACGGGTGTGACCACACCAGCACACCAGATCCCATGAGAACTCTTCAGTTAAGCATGCTTTGGGGAGAACAGCACTATGATGAGTGACCTTCTCGGAAGTCGTCGTGTTGAGCCATCTATTGATGTCACCCATTTTATTTTCTTTTATTTTTATTTTATTTTATCGTTGATGCCAGAGAACTCGACGATCGACTCTGAAAATGTTGTTGATGGGATTCCTCGGACTAAAAAACATGACCCGTGGGGCCCAGGCGGCTAATCCGAGAGTCTCGTACGGAGGCTGCACTGAAATCGCCAATACTTCGTGCACGATGGTTCGATTTGCCATTATGACCCCGATCCAGAAAGATCGTCGTGGGGCGCACGACAAGCAGATGAGCCGTGGGCGCATCTAACGGGACACATATCTCCGATTTTGGCTATTTCGAAGTCTTACCGGCACGCATGTGTTCAGATGAGCATAATTTGTCAAATCAAAGAATGCGCATTCAACACACCAGATCCCATGAGAACACTTCACTTAAGCAAGCTTGGGTGAGAGCGGTACTATGATGGGTTACCTTCTGGGAAGTCATCATTTCGAACCATCTATTGATGCCACCCATTTTATTTCCTTCTATTTATATTTTATTTTACCGTTGACGTCGGAGAAGTCGACGATCGACTCCAAAAATATTGTAGATGGGATGCCTCGGATTGAAAAGCATGAGCCGTGGGTCCCACGCGGCTGATCTGCGTGTCTCATGTGGAGGCCGCAGAGAATTTGCCATAACTTCAAGCACAATTGTCCGATTCGCCATTATGACCCCAATCCGGAAATATCTCTGCAAAGCGTACAACGCGCAGATGTGCCAAAGGCGCATCTAGCAGGACCCGTATCTCCGATTTCGGCTATTTTGAAGCCTCACCGTGGCATGTACAGGTTCCGCATCAGCACAATTTTCCAAAAATCTGCAACAGGAGCGACCGCACCATCACACAATATCATAGGAGAACTCTTCAATTAAGCGTGCTTGGGCGAGAGTAGTACTATGATTGCTGGCCTTCTGGGAAGTCTTCGCGTTGAATCATCTGTTGATTCCTCCCATTTTATTTCATTTTATTTTTATTTTATTTTACCATTGACGCCAAAGAACTCGCAATCGACTCAAATCGTCGATGGATTCCTGATCAAAAAAACATGAGTTTTGGGGCCCACATTGCTGATCTGTGACTCTCGTACGGAAGCCGCTCGAAAATCATCATAACTTCGTGCATGATCGTCCGATTCACCATTATGTCACCAAATCAAAAAGATCTCCATGGGGCACAAGACACGCAAATGTGCCAAAGGCGCATTTGGTGGGACCTATATCTCCAATTTTGGCTATTTTGAATCCTTGTCGTGACGCACGGTTCCGAGATACAATTTGTGGTAAATCTCCAAATGGGTGCATCAAGCAAATAGCACACCATGAGAACTCTTCAGTTAGGTGTGCTTGGCCGAGAGCACTACTATGATGGGTAGCCTCCTGTGAAGTTGTCGCGTTGAACCATCTGTTGATGTCGCGCATTTTATTTCCATTTATTTTCACTTTTTGTACTGTTAACATCGGAGAACTCGACGATCGACTCCGAAACCATCATCGATGGGATGCCTCGGACTAAAAAACACGATTCATGGGGCCCACGCAGCTGATCCACGCATCTTGTGTGGAGGCCGAACTAAAATCACCATAACTTTGCGCACGATCGTCCAATTTGCCAATCCAGAAAGATCTCCGCGGGGCACACGACGTGCAAATGACCCACATGCACATCTGGTGGGACACATATTATTGATTTTGGCTAATTCGAAGCCTTACCGTGGCACGGACGAGTTCCCAATGAGCACAATTTGCAGAAAATCTCCAACGGGCGCGAACACACTAGCACACTAGATCACATGATGATCGATGGGATACTTCGGACTTAAAAACACGAGCCGTGGGGCCCACTCGACTCATCCGCGCATCTCATGTGGAGACCACACGGAAATCGTTATAACTTCATGCATGGTCAAATTCGCCATTATGACCCTAATCTGGAAAGATCTCCGCGTGGAGCACGACGGCAAAATGCAGCGATGCAGTATCTCGATTTCACTACCTCGAAGCCTTTCTGCGGCACGTACGAGTTCCACATTAGCATAATTTATGGAAAATCTCCAGCGGGCACGACCGCACCAACACACCAAATCCCAAGAGAACTCTTCAATTAAGCATGCTCGGGCGAGAGCAGTACTATGATGGGTGACCTCCTAGGAAGTCGTCGTGTTGAACCATCTATTGATGCCGCCCATTTTATTTCCTTTTATTTTTATTTTATTTTACCGTTGACGCCGCAGAACTCGACGATCGACTCCGAAAATGTCATTGATGGGATGCCTCATACTGAAAAACACGAGACGTGGGACCCACGCAACTGATCCGCGTGTCTTGTGCGTAAGCTGCATAAAAATCGCCATAACTTCGCTCACAATCGTCTAATTCACCATTATGACCCCAATCTGAAAAGATCTTTGTGGGGCGAACGACGCGCAGATGAGATGCAGGCGGATCTGGCGAGATCCGTATCTCTGATTTCGGCTAGTTCGAAGGCTTATCGCGGCACGGATGGCTTCCGCATGAGCACAATTTACGAAAAATCTCCAATGGACACGACCGCACCCGTACACCAAATCCCATGAAAACTCTTCAGTTAAGCGCTTGGGCGAGAGCATTACTATGATGGGTGACCTCTTGGAAAGTCATCGTGTTGAACCATCTGTTGATGTCACGCATTTTATTTTCTTTTATTTGTATTTTATTTTAAAGTTGACGGCATAGAACTTAGCTATCGACTTTGAAAACATCATCAATGGGATGCCTCGTCGAAAAACACGAAGTGTGGGCATTGACGCTTCGACGTCTCGCGGTGGAGGCCGCACGTAAATCGCCATAACTTCATGCACGATCATCCGATTCGCCATTATGACCTCAATCCGGAAAGATCTCTGCAGGACGCACGATACGCAGATGTACCAAAGGTGCATTTGGCGGGACTCGTATCTCCAATTTCAGCTATTTCGAAGCCTTACCGCGACACGGACGGGTTCCGCATGAGCACAATTTGCGGCAAATTTCTAGCAGGGGTGACAGCACCATCACACCATATCACATGAGAACTCTTCAGTTAAGCGTGCATGGGCAAGAGCAATATTATGATGGGTGACCTCCTTGGAAGTCATTGTGTTGAACCATCTGTTGATGCCGCCCATTTTATTTCTTTTATTTTTATTTTATTTTACCGTTGACGTCGTAGAACTCGGAGATTGACTCCATAAACGTCATCGATGAGATGCCTCGCACTGAAAAACATGAGCCGTGGGGCTCACGTGGCTGATCCGCGATCTCGTGCTGAGGCCGCACGAAAATCGCCATAATTTTGCTCACGATCGCCCGATTCGCCACTATGACCCCAATCCGGAAAGATCTCCATGGGGCGCCCAACGTGCAGATGAGCCGCAAGTGCATCTGCCAGGACCCGTATCTATGATTTCAGCTATTTTAATGCCTTACCACGGCACGGACGAGTTTCAAATAAGCACAATTTGCGGCAAATCTTCAACAGACGCGACCACACCAGCACACCAGATCAATGAGAATTCTTTAGTTAAGCGTACTTGGGCGAGAGCAATGCTATGATGGGTGAGCTCCTGGGAAGTCATCGTGTTGAACTATCTGTTGATTTATACATTTTATTTCCTTTTATTTGTATTTTATTTTAAATTTGATGCTAGCGAACTAGGAGACTGACTCTGAAAATATCAACGATGGGATGCCACGGACTGAAAAACATGAACTGTGGGGCCCACTAAGCTGATAAACGCGTCTCGTGTGGAGGCCGCACGAAAATCACCATAACTTTATTCATGATCGTCCGATTTGCCAGTATGACTCCAACCTTGAAAGATCTCTGCGGGGCGCATGACGCGTAGATGAGCCGCAGGCGCATCTGGCAGGACTCGTATCTCTGATTTTGACTATTATGAAGCTTTACCGCGACACGGACGGGTTCTGCGTGAGCATAATTTGCGGCAAACCTCTAGCGTGGACGACCACACTAGCACACCAGATCCTATGAGAACTCTTCAGTAAAACGGTTTGGGCGAGAGCAATACAATGATGGGTGACCTCTTTGGAAGTCGTCGGGTTGAACCATCTCTTGATGCCACCCATTTTATTTTCTTTTATTTTTATTTCATTTTAGCGTTGACGTCGGAGAACTCGGCGATCAACTCCAAAAACTTCATAAATGGGATACCTCAAACTGGAAAACATGAGTCGTATGGCCCACGCGGTTTATCCGCACGTCTCGTGTGGAGGCTGGACGGAAATCTCTATAACTACGCGCCAATCGTCTGAATCGCCATTATGACCCCAATCCGAAAAGATCTCCATGGGGCGCACGACGCGCAGATGAGCGAAAGGTGTATCTGGCGGAACCCGTATCTCTGATTTCGACTATTTTGCTGCCCCATCGCAGCACAGATGGGTTCCACAAGAGCACAATTTGCAAAAATGTAGTGGGCTACGCACCAAAGACATCACAAGAACTCTTCGCTTAAGCGTTGTGAGAGCAAGCTGATGGGTGACCTACTGGGATGTTGTCGTGTTAAATCATCTGTTGATGCCGCCCATTTTATTTCCTTTTATTTTTATTTTATTTTATCATTTACGCTAGAGATGTCGACGATCGACTTCAAAAATGACCTAGTTGGGACCTCAAACTGAAAAACCTAAGTTGTGGGCCCTACGCGACTGATTCAGGCATCACGTGCAGAGGCCGCACGAAAATAGCCATAACTTCATGCACGATCGTCCGAATCGCCAATATGACCCCAATCCAGAAAGATCTCCGTGGGACGCATGACATCAAGATGTGATGCATGTGCATCAGACGGAACCCACATCTCCGATTTTGGCTAGTTCGAAGCCTAACCGCGACACGGATGAGTTCCGCATGAGCACAATTTATGACAAATCTTCAGCGGGCATGACCGCACCAGCACACCAGATCTTATGAGAACTCTTCAGTTAAGCTTGCTTGGGCGAGAGCAGTACTATGTTCGGTGACCTCCTAGGAAGTAGTCGTGTTGAACCATTTATTGATGCCACCCATTTTATTTTCTTTTATTTTTATTTTATTTTACCGTCAACGCTGCAAAAATTGACAATCGACTCCAAAAATGTCATAGATGGGATGCCTCGAACTGAGAAACACGAGCCGTAGGGCCCACACAGCTGATCTGCGCATCACGTGCGGAGGCCACACGGAAATCGCCACAACTTCGCGCACGATCATCCGATTCGCCATTATGATCCCAATCCTGAAAGATCTCTGCGGGGCGCACAACGCGCAAATAAGCCGCAAGTGCATCTAGCGAGACCCATATCTCCAATTTTGGCTATTTCGAAGCATTATCACGACAAGGATGGGTTTAGAATGAGCACAATTTGCGGCAAATCTCCAACAAGCCTGACCGCACCAGCATGCTAGATCCCATGAGAACTCTTTAGTTAAGCAAGCTTGGGCAAGAGCAGTCCTATGATGAGTGACCTCATAGGAAGTCATCGTGCTGAATCATCTGTTGATGCCCCCCATTTTATTTATTTTCATTTTTATTTTATTTTTTCATTGACGCCGGAGAACTTGGCGATCGACTCCAAAAATGTCATTGATGGGATGCCTCGGACTGAAAAACACGAGTCGTGGGGCCCACGAGACTAATCCATGCTCCTTGTGCGGAGGCCACACGAAAATCGCCAGAACTTCACGCAGGATCGTCCGATTCGCAATTATGACCCTAATCCGAAAAGATCTCCGCAGGGCGCACGACGCGCAGATGAGCCGCAGACGCATCTAGCTGGACATGTATCTCTGATTTTGGCTAGTTCGAAGCCTTATCGCGGTATAGACGGGTTCTGCATGAGCACAATTTATGAAAAATCTACAACGGGCGCAACAGCACCATCACTCGAGATACCATGAGAACTCTTCAATTAAGTGCTTGCGAGAGCGATATGATGGGTGACCTCGGAGTCATCGTGTTGAACCATCTGCTGATGCCAATTTTATTTTATTTCCTTTTATTTATATTTTATTTTAATGTTGATGCTGGAGAACTCATCAATCGACTCTGAAAACATGATCGATGGGATACCTCAGACTGAAAAACATGAGCCGTGGGGCCCACTCGACTCATCCTCACGTCTCATGTGGAGACCACACGAAATCGCCATAACTTCGTGCACGGTCTAATTCGCCATTATGACCCCAATCCGGAAGATCTCCGCGTGGAGCACGACGCACAAATGTGCCGCACGCGCATCTGGTGGTACCCATATCTCCGATTTCGGCTATCTCGAAGCCTTACTGCAGCACGTACGGGTTCCGCATTAGCATAATTTATGGCAAATCTCCAATGACACCGCAGACACTAGATCCCATGAGAACTTTTCAAGCTGCTTGGGCGAGCATAACATGATGGGTGACCTCCTGGGAAGTCATCGTATTGAACTATCTATCGATGCCACCCATTTTATTTCCTTTTAATTTTATTTTATTTTACCGTTGATGCCAAAGAACTCGACGATCGACTCCAAATGTCGTTAATGAGATGCCTCGGACCGAAAAACATGAG
Source organism: Cymbidium sinense (assembly GCA_021442155.1). Lineage (NCBI taxonomy): Eukaryota > Viridiplantae > Streptophyta > Magnoliopsida > Asparagales > Orchidaceae > Cymbidium > Cymbidium sinense. The sequence continues at coordinate 62,709 of JAKCPB010000067.1, forward strand.
TCGTGGGACCCACATAGCTGATCCGCACATCTGGTGTGTAGGCCGCACAGAAATCGCTATAACTTCACTCACGATCATCTGATTTGCCATTATGACCCCAATCCAAAAGATCTCTCATGAGAACGACGCTGATGAGATGCGGAGGATGTGACCCGTATATCCAATTGTAGTTCAACATAACCGCGACATTGTCCATTCGCCATTATGACCACAACTGAAAGAGCTCGCTCGGGCGTAGATGAGCGCAGCACACCATGAGACCCGTAACTCCAATTTTGGCTATTTCGAAGCCTTACCACAACATGAACAGGTTCCCCATGAGCATAATTTACGACAAATCTCTAGCGAGGGCAACCGCACCGACACACTAGATCCCATTAGAACTCTTCAGTTAAGCGTGCTTGGGCGAGAATAATATTATGGTGGGTTACCTCTTGGGGAGTCGTCATGTTGAACCATCTGTTGATGCCGCCCTTTTTATTTCCTTTTATTTTTATTTTTATTTTACCGTTGACGCCGGAGAACTCGGTGATCGACTCCGAAAATGTCGTCGATGGGATGCCTCGGACAGAAAAATATGAGCTATAGGGCCTCGATCCATGCATCTCGTGTGGAGGCTGAATGAAAATTTCCATAACTTTGCGCAAGATCATCTGATTCGCCGTTATGAGCCCAATCCGAAAAAAATCTCCACGGGGCGTGCGACACGTGGATGTGCCGCAGGCGCATCTACCGGGACCCGTATCTCCAATTTCGGCTATTTCGAAGCCTTAATGCGGCACGGACAGGTTCCGCATGAGCATAATTTACAGCACGCAAGGTTCCATGAGAACTCTGTTAAGCTGCAGCGCGAGCAAGAATGATGGTCCTCCTATGAAGTCGTCGTGTTGAACCATCTATTGATGTCGCATATTTTATTTACTTTTATTTTTTTATTTTACCGTTGAGGTCAGAGAATTCTGAGATCAACTCCGAAAACATCGTCGATGGGATGTCTCGGACTGAAAAAAATGAGTCGTGGGGCCCATGGGGAAGATCTGCGCGTCTAATGTGGAGGCCGCACAAAAATCACCATAACTTCGTGTACGATCTTCTGATTCGCCAATATGACACCAATCCGGAAAGATCTTTGCGGGGCACACGGCACGCAAATGTGTTGGAAATGCATCTGGTGGGACCCATATCTTTGATTTCAACTATTTCGAATCCTTACCGTGGCACGGATGAGTTTTACATGAGCACAATTTATGATAAATCTCCAGCGGGCACGACCGCACCAGCACACCAGATCATATGAGAACTCTTCAATTAAGTGTGCTTGGGCAAGAGCATTACTATGATGGGTGACCTCCTGGAAAGTTGTCGTGTTGAACTGTCTATTGATGTCACCTATTTTATTTCCTTTTCTTTTTATTTTATTTTATCGTGACGCCGAGAACTCGATCGACCAAAATAATGTATATGGGATGCCTAGGACTAAAAAACATGAGTCATGTGGCCCACTAGGCTGATCCACTCATCTCGTGTGGAGGTGCTCAAAAATCGCCTTAACTTTACTCACAATCGTTTGATTCGCCATTATGACCCCAATCCCAAAAGATCTCCAGTATGACGACGATGGACGAGCCGCAGCGACATTTTGACGTATCTCTGATTTTGCATATTTCGAAACCTTACCGTGGCACGTATTGGTTCCGCATGAGCACAATTTGCAGCAAATCTCCAGCGGGGACGACCACACCAGCACACCAGATCCCATGAGAACTCTTCAGTTATGCGTGCTTGGGCGAGAGCTATACTACAATGGGTGACCACTTGGGAAGTCATCTTGGTGAACCATCTGTTGATGTCGCCCATTTTATTTCCTTTAATTTTTATTTTATTTTACCATTGACGTTAGAGAACTCGGAGATCGACTCTAAACCGTCGATGGGATGCCTCATCAAAAAAACATGACTCATGGGTCCCACGTGGTTGAACCGCACGTCTCGTGTGAAGGCTGCATGAAAATCGCCATAACTTCACGCACGATCTTCTGATTCGCTAATATAATCCCATTCCAGAAAGATCTCCATGGGGCGCACGACACACAAATGTGCTGCAGATGCATTTGGAAGGACCCGTATCTCCGATTTTGGCTATTTTGAAGCCTTACCATGGCACAGATGAGTTCCACATGAGCACAATTTGCGACAAATCTCTAGTGGGCGTGACCACACCAGCACATCAAATCATATGAGAACTTTTCAGTTAAGCGTGCATGGGCGAGAGCAGTACTATGATGGATGACCTCCTGGGAAGTCGTCGTGTTGAAGCATCTATTGATGCTCCCCATTTTATTTTCTTTTATTTTTATTTTATTATATCGTTGACACCGGAGAAGTCGGCAATCGACTCCGAAAATGTCGTAGATGGGATGCCTCAGACTGAGAAACACGAACCATGCGGCCCTCGTGGCTAATCCGTGTGTCTAGTGTGGAGGTCGCATGAAAAAAGCCATAACTTCGAGCACGATCTTTCGATTCACCAATATGATCCCAATCCGGAAAGATCTTCTTGGGGCACATGACACACAGATATTCAACAGACGTATCTGGCGGGACCCGTATCTCCGATTTTGGCTATTTCAAAGCCTTACCATGGCACAGACGAGTTCCGCATGAGCATAATTTGTGGGAAATCTCCAGCGGGAGCGACCGCACTAGCGCACCAGATCCTATGAGAACTATTCAGTTAAGTGTGCTTTGGCGAGAGCATTACTATGATAGGTGACCTCCTGGAAAGTGATCGTGTTGAACCATCTGTTGATGTCATCCATTTTATTTCCATTTATTTTTATTTTATTTTATCATTGATGCTAGAGAACTCAGCGATCGACTCTGAAAACGTCGTAGATGGGATGCCTCGGACTGAAAAACACAAGCTGTGTGGCCCACTAGGTTGATCTATGCTTCTCGTGAGGAGGCTGCTTGGAAATCTCCATAACTTTCGCGCTCGATCATCCGATTGGCCATTATGACCCCAATCTGGAAAGATCTCGGCGGAGAGCACGATGGTGATGAGCAGCATCCGGCTGGACCCAGATCTCGATTTTGGCTATTTTGAAGCATTACACGCGCATCGGGTTCGATGAGCACAATTTGAGACAAATCTCAAAGCGCACTCAAAGACACCGCATCACATGAGAAATCTTCGCTTAAGCGAAGGCTAAGAGTACTATGATGGGTGACCTCGGAAAGTCATCGTTGAACTATCTCATTGATTCCGCCTTTATTTTATTTTATCATTGACGCGAGAACTCAGATCGACTCAAAATGTCGCCGATGGGATGCCTCGATCGAAAAACGAGCGTGGGGCTCACTGCCGATCCACGGTCAGTGTGGAGGTCGCACGAAAATTGCCATAACTTCGCGCATGATCTTCCGATTCGCCAATATGACCCAAATCCGGAAAGATATCCGTGGGGCGCACGATGCACAGATGTGCCGCATATGCATCAGGCAGGACCCATATCTCCGATTTTGACTATTTTGAAGCCTTACCGTGGCATGAACGAGTTCCACATGAGCACAATTTGTGGCAAATATTCTGCAACCGCACAAAGACATATCATGAGAACTCTTCGCATGTGTTTAGTGAGCGATGATGGGTGACCCTCGGAAAGTCATCGTGTTGAAGCATCTGTTGATGTCACCCATTCTATTTCCTTTTATTTTTATTTTATTTCATCGTTGATGCTAGAGAACTCGACGATCGACTCTGAAAATGTCATCGATGGGATGCCTCTGAAGAAACAGAGCCGGGGCTCCAGCCGACTCACGTCGCGTGTGGAGGATGCATGGAAACTGTCATAACTTCACACATGATCATCTGATTCCCCATTATGACTCCAATCCACAAAGATCTCCACAGGCACGACAGTAGATGAGTTGCGCATTGCAGACCCAGATCTGATTTTGATTGTTATGAAATATTATCGTGCACGTGCGGGTTCCATATGACCATAATTTACGACAAATCTCTAGCACACACACAAGACACCAAATCCCATGAGAACTCTAAGGCTTGGAGAGTAGTACTATGATGGGTGACTCTTGGAAGTCATCGTGTTGAACAATCTGATGTCGCCCATTTTATTTTCTTTCATTTTATTTTATTTTACCATTGACGCCGAGAACTCGATTGACTCAAAACATCGCCGGGATGCCTGAGTGAAAAACATGAGTCGTGGGCCACACGCTAATCCACGCATCTCGCGGGTAAAAATCGATTACTTTCAAAGACTTACGTGGCAAAAAACCGACCAAGATGAGCATAATTTATTCAAATTATGGACACATTCAAAGACACAAGATCACATGAGAACACTTTAGTTAAGCATTCTTGGGCGAGAGCAGCACTATGATGGGTGACCTCCAAGGAAGTCGTCATGTTGAACCACCTATTAGTGATGTCCATTTTATTTCATTTTATTTTTATTTTATTTTATGATTGACGCCGGAGAACTCAATGATCGACTCTGAAACCGTCATTGATGGGATGCATCAAACTAAAAAACAAAAGTCATGGGGCCCATGCAGCTGATCCGCAAGTTTCGTGCCGAGGCCGCACGAAAATTGCCATAACTTCACGCATGATCGTCTGATTCGCCATTATCACCCCAATTTGGAAAGATCTCTGCGGGACGCATGAAGCGCAGATGTGGTAAAGGCGCATCTGGTGGGACCCGTATCTCCAATTTTGGCTATTTCGAATCCTTACCATGGCATATACAGGTTCTGCATAAGCATAATTTGCAGCAAATCTCCAGCGGGTGCGACCGCACGAGCACACAAGATCCCATGAGAACTCTTCAGTTAAGCATGCTTGGGCGAAAGCATTACTATGATGTGTGACCTCTTGGAAAGTCGTCGTATTTATCCATCTGTTCATGTCGCCCATTTTATTTCCATTAATTTTTAATTTTATTTTATTTTACCATTGCCTGAGAACATGAAGATTAAAATATCATCGATGGGATGCCTCGATCAAAAAAACACAACTGGGGCCCACGAGGTCGATCATCATCTCGTGGAGGCAAAAATTATCATAACTTCGTGCAAGATCGTCTGATTCTCTATTATGACCCCAATCCCGTAAGATCTCTGTGGGGAGCATGAGGTGTAGTTGTGCCACAGGCAGATCTAACGGGTCCCATATCTCCAATTTCGCTATTTTGAATCTTTATTGTGGGTAATTCCGATGAGCACATCGACAAATCTCGGGGCGACCGCATGACACCGGATCATAGAGAACTCTTAAGTCTGCCGAGAGAGCGATTATGATCCTTGGGAAGTACGTTGAACTATCGATGTCGCACATTTTATTTCCATTTGTATTTTGAAACCTAATCCGAGGGAGCAAAGCATAATTTCACCACATTAAAGCACACCATATCCCATGAGAACTTCGCAAGCGAGCAAGATATGATGGGTGATTCCAAGGAAGTCTTCGTTGAACCATCTATTGCCGCAATTTTATTTCCTTTATTTTTATTTTATTTTACGGTCGATGCCGAGAACTCGGATCGACTCTAAAAAAAATGTCATTAATGGGATGCCTGATCAAAAAACATAAGCGGGGGGCCTACACGTGACTGACGTCAGCGGGTTCGATATACCATAACTCGCTCACGATCATTCGATTCACCATTATGACACCAATTCAAAAAGATCTCTGCGGGGCGCACAACGCGCAGATTAGCCACAGGCACATATAGCGGAACCCTATCTCCAATTTTGGTTATTTCAAAACATTACCGCAGAACGGACGGATTTCAGATGAGCACAATTTATGATAAATCTCCGTGGCACCGCACCAAACACACCATCGAACTCATCGCTTAAACATGTTTTGCAAGACTATGATGGGTGACCTCTGAAGTCAGTTGAACCATCTATTGATGCCACCCATTTTACTTCCTTTTATTTTTATTTTATTTTTCCATTGACACCGCAGAACTTGGCGATCGACTCCAAAAACATCATTGATAGGATTCCTTGACCGAAAAACATGGCCCACATGGTGATTGCATCTGCGAGTCGCATAAAAAATCGCCATAACTATAACGATTGTCCCATTTATCGTTATGACCACAATCCGAAAGATCTCGTATGATGCGCGATGACTGCAGCATCTACGGACATATCTCGATTTTGGCTATTTCAAAATCTTACCGCGGGTTCGTGCATGATGAGCACAATTTGCAAAATCTTCGGACACACCACACACATCCCATAAGAACTCTTCAGTTAAGCATGCTTGGGTGAGAGTAGTACTTTGATGAGCGACCTCTTAAGAAGTCACCGTGTTAAACCATCTGTTGATGCCGCCCATTTTATTTCCTTTTATTTATTTTATTTTATGTCGATGCCGAGAACTGATCGACTCAAAATGTCATCATCGATGGGATGCCTTGGACTCAAAAACACGAGCCATGGGGCCTACGCGGATGATCCACGCATCTCGTGTGGAGGCCCACAGAAATCTCCATAACTTCACGCACGATAGTCCGATTCGCAATTATGATCCAAATCCGAGAAGATCTCCGACGACGCATGCGCATCCAGCGACCGTGACATTTCTCCATTTCTCGCTACACGGATATGTTCATGAGCACAATTTGTGGTAAATCTCACGCACACATCAACACCGCATCCCATGAGAACTTCAATTAAGCTTTAAGAGAGCGATTATGATGGGTGACCTCTGAGAAGTCATCGTGAACCATCTGACCCATTTATTTTTTTTATTTTTATTTTATTTTACCATCGACGCCAGAGAACTCGATGATCAACACCAAAAATGTCATCGATGGGATGCCTCGACTAAAACAAGCCGCGAGGCTCCGATCCGCCTTCGTGGAGGCCACAAACGCCTCATGATGATCGCTCGATTCAATTATGACTCAATCTGAAAGATCTTACAATGACGCCACGAAGTTCATCTGGGACCGTACTCCATTTCATATTTTGAAGTCTGATCCGGACACCATGCAAATCTCCGAACCTTAGCACAAAGATCTTTGCATAACGCTCAGATGTGTGCATTTGAGGACCCATTTTCATTTCAAAGCCTTATCGCGCAAATTCAACACGAGCAATCGAAAATGGGCACCACCCCAAAGACACTATATCCCATGAGAACTCTCAATTAAGCGTGCTTGGGTGAGAGAATATTATGATGTGTGACCTCCTGGTAAGTCGTCGTGTTAAACCATCTGTTGATGCCACCCATTTTCTTTCCATTTTTTATCTTATTTTACCATTTAAGCTGTAGAACTCGGTGATCGACTCCAAAAACGTCATCGATGTGATGCCTCAGACTAAAAAAGATGAGCGGCCAAGCATGATCCGCGTAAAGGTCGATGGAAATCTCACTTCATGCACCATCGTCATCGCCATTATGACCCCCTGAAAGATCTCGGGTCGCACGACCCGTAAATGAGTCGTAGGAGCATCGGGCGGGACCCTATCTTCGATTTCGACTTGAAGCCTTATCACGCACTGACGGGTTCTGATGAGCAATTTCGGCAAATCTGGTGCAACGCCAAAGACACCAGATCCCATGAGAACTCTTCAATTAAGCGTGCTTGGGCGAGAGCAATACTATGATGGGTAATCTCCTGGGAAGTCATCGTGTTGAACCATCTCTTGACGCCGCCCATTATATTTCCTTTTATTTTTATTTTATTTTACCGTTGACGTCACAGAAATGGAGATCGACTCTGAAAATGTCTTCAATGGGATGCTGAAAAACATGAGTCGTGGGGGCCCAGCTACCACGCATCTCATGCGAGGTCGCATAAATCGCCATAACATCGCGTGACCATCATCGATTCACCATTATGACCCCAATCAAAAAGATCTCAGGTGACGCATGATATCAGAGCCCATCGGACAGTATCTCGACGGCTATTTCAAAGCCTTACCGCAAAGACGGGTTCCAATGAGCACAATTTACGATAAATCTCTAGGTGCGGACCGCACAAAGACATCATGAGAACTCTTCGCTTAAGCTGAGCAATGATGGGTGACCTCCTGGAAGTCGTCGTGATGCTCCAACTATTGATGTCGCCCATTTTATTTCCTTTTATTTTTATTTTATTTTACCGTTGATGGCGACTCGATCAACTCAAAATGTCGCGATGGGATTCTCGACAAAACATGAGCGGGGCCTACGCGGTTGATCCGCATTCTCATGTGAGGCCATCAAAATCTCCATAACATCGTGCACGATCGTCCGATTCACCATTATGACCTAAATCCAAAAAGATCTCGGTGTGACGATTGATGTGCCGCAGCCATCCGACAGTTGATATCTATTAGCCTTACAACAGACGGTTCCAATGAGCACAATTTATGGTAAAATCTCTAGCTAATCGACAAGACACCATCCCATGAGAACTCTTCAAAGCGGGGAGAGCAAGATTATTTCCTTTTAATTTTTTTTATTTTACCGTTGACGCCAGAGTACTCTTAGATTGACTCCGAAAATGTCATCGATGGGACGGCTTAGACTAAAAAATAAGAGCCATGGGGCTCACGAGGCTGCTCCGCACATCTCGTGCGGAGGCCGCATGAAAATCGCCAAAACTTTGCACACGATCATCCGATTCGCCCTTGTGACCCCAATCCGGAAAGATCTCTGCGGGGTGCACAGCGCGTAAATGTGCCGCATGCACATCATGCGGACAAGTATCTCTGATTTTGGCTATTTTGAAGCCTTACCGTGGCACGGACGGATTCCGAATAAGCACAATTTGCCACAAATCTCTAGCGGACACGATCGCACCAGCACACCATTTCATATGAGAACTCTTTGACTAAGCGTGCTTGGGCGAGAACTGTACTATGATGGGTGACCTCCTGGGAAGTCGTCGTGTTGAACCATCTGCTGATGTCGCCCATTTTATTTCCATTTATTTTTATTTTATTATACCGTTAACGCTAGTGAACTCGAGGATCAACTCTGAAAACGTCATTGATGGGATGCCTCGGGCTGAAAAACACGAGCCATAGGGCTCACACGACGGATCTGCGCGTCTCGTGCGGAGGTCGCACGAAAATTGCCATAGTTTCATGCATGATCGTCCAATTCAACATTATCATCCCAATCCAGAAAGATCTCTACAGGGCACACGATGCGCAGATTAGCCGCATGCGCTTTTGGCGGGACAGTATCTCCGATTTTAGCTAGTTCGAAGCCTTACCGCATCACATATGGGTTCCGCATGAGCACAATTTGCGGAAAATCTCTAGCGGGCGCGACCGCAGCAACACACTAGATCCCATGAGAACTCTTCAGTTAAGCGTGCTTGCGCGAGAGCAGTACTATGATGGGTGACCTCTTAGGAAGTCATCATGTTGAACCGTCTGTTGATGTCACCCATTTTATTTCCTTTTATTTTTATTTTATTTTACCATTGACGCCGAAGAACTCGGGGATCGACTCCAAAAATGTCATCGATGGGATTCCTAAGAGTGAAAAACACGGTGGGGCCCAGCCGATCCGCTGCTCGTATGAGGCCGCATGGAAATTGCCGAACTTCATGCACAATCGCGATTAGCCATTATGACCCCATCCCGGAAAGATCTGCGGGCTTGCCAGATGAGCCAGAGCATCGAGTGGGACCCACATCTCGCAATTTCGCCTTATCGCGGATGATGAGTTCGCAAGAGAACAATTTATGGCAAATCACCACCGCACCGACACATCACATGAGAGAACTCTTTTGTTAAGCATCTAGTGGGACTCGTATCTCCGATTTTAGCTAGTTTAAAGCCTTACCGCGGCACGGACGGCTTCCGCATGAGCACAATTTGAAATCTCCAGAGACCGCACACCAGACGATCCCATGAGGATTCTTTCGCTTAAGCGCAGCGAGAGTAGTACTATAATGGGTGACCTCTTGGGAAGTCATCGTGTTGAACCATCTTTTGATGCCGCCCATTTTATTTCCTTTTATTTTTAATTTATTTTACCATTGACGGAGAACTTGGATCGACTAAATGTCATGATCGAATGCCTAGTTGAAAAAAAATGTGGGGCCACACAACCCATTCGACATCTCCCACAGAAAATCACCATAACTTCACACACGATTGTCCGATTCACCATTATGACCCTATCCAGAAAGATCTTTGCGGGGCGCACGACGTGCAGATGAGCCGCAGGTGCATTTGGTGGGACCCGTATCTCCAATTTTGGCTATTTCGAAGCCTTTCTGCAGCATGGACGGATTCTGAATGATCACAATTTAGAGCAAAGATCCAGTGGGCGTGACCGCACCTGTACACTAGATCACATGAGAACTCTTCAATTAAGCGTGCTTGGGAGAGAGCAGTAATATGATGGGTGACCTCCTAGGAAGTCATCGTGTTGAACCATCTGTTGATGCCACACATTTTATTTCTTTTAATTTGTATTTTATTTTAACGTTGATGCCGGAGAACTCGGCGATCGACTCCGAAAATGTCATCGATGTGATGCCTTGGCCAGAAAAACATGAGCCATAGGGGCCCACAATGCTGATCTACGTGTCTCGTGTGGAGGCCGCATGAAAATTGTCTTAAGTTCGTGCACGATCATCTGATTTTCCATTATGATTGTAATCCGAAAAGATCTCTCATGCAATAACGCTGCAGAATGAGCCGGCACTGCATCTTCGGGACATCTATTTTATTTCAATACTTCACCGCATCATTGATGGTTTTGCATGAGCATAATTTATATAAACTTAGTCGCTGAATTTCACCAAAGACACCGCATCCCATGAGAACTCTTCGCCATGCGGCGTTGGGCGAGAGCAGTACTATAATGGGTGTCCTCTTCAGAAGTAGTCGTGTTGAACCATATGTTAATGCCACCCATTTTATTTTCTTTTATTTTTATTTTTTTTACCGTTGATGCCAGAGAACTCAAAGATCATCTCCGAAAACATCATCGATGGGATGCCTCGGACTGAAAATGAGCGTAAGGTGCACGTGGCTGATTCGTGCATCTCGTGTGGAGGCCGCACGAAAATCGCCATAACTTCACGCACGATCTTTCGAATCGCCAATATGACCCCAATCTGGAAAGATCTCTGCAGGGCGCAGGACGCGTAGATGTGCTAAAAATGAATCTAGCAGGACCCATATCTCCGATTTCGCTATTTCAAGCCTAACGCGGGCAAGATGAGTTCGCATGAGCATACCTGTGTAAATCTCCAATCCACAGTGCCACATCGGATCCTATGAGAACTCTTCGCTAAGCTGGGTGAGAGAGCAAAGACTATGATGGGTGACCTCTTGGGAAGTCATCGTGTTGAACTATCTGTTGATGCTACCAATTTTGTTTCCTTTTATTTTTATTTTATTTTATCTTTGATGCCGGAGAACTCGGTGATCGACTCCGTAAACGTCATATATGGGATGTCTCGAATTGAAAAACACGATGGCCCACTTGCTGATTTGCACATCTTGTGTGGAGGCTGCATAGAAGTTGCCATAACTTCACGCATCATATTATCGCCATTATGACCCCCAATCCGGAAGATCTCCACAGGCATGACGAGCAATCGAGCCACGGTGCATCTAAGGGACCAGATTCTCTATTTTGGCTATTTTTATCGCGGCACGAACAAGATCCGCATGAGCACAATTTATGACAAATCTCTGCGGCCACCGCACTCAAAGACACAAGATCCGGCGAGAACTTTCGCTATGCATGCGAGGATAGCACCCCGAAGTCATCGCATTGAACCATCTGATGTCGCCCATTTATTTTTTTTTTTTTTTTATATTACCGCTGACGCCGGAACTCGACGACTACCAAAATGTCGGAGATGGGATACTCAACTAAAAAACATGAGCCGGGGCCCAGTCGTGCGGAATCCGACGCCGTGCAAAGGCCGCAAGGAAATCACCATAACTTCAAGCACAATCATTCGATTCGCCATTATGACCCCAATTTGAAAAGATCTCCGCGGGGCACACGACGAGCATATGAGCCGCAGACGCATCTAGCAAGACCCGTATCTCCGATTTAGGCTATTTCGAAGCTTTACCGCATCACATACAGTTTCTTCATGAGCACAATTTGTGAAAAATCTCTGGCGGGCGTGACCCCACCAGCACACTAGATCCAATGAGAACTCTTAAGTTAAGAGAGCTTTATAGATGAGTATTATGATGGGTAACCTTGTGAAGTCATCCTGAACCATTTGTTGATGCCCATTTTATTTTATTTTATATTTTATTTTTCATTTATGGAGAACTCGCGACTTTGAAAATGTTGTAGATGGGATGCCTCGAAAAATAAGATGGGGCGAGCAAGACTTACATGTGACCTACTGGGAAGTCATCGTGTTGAACCTTCTATTGATGCCGCCCAATTTATTTTCTTTTATTTTTATTTTATTTTACCGTTGATGCTGCAGAACAAAGAGATCAACTTTGAAAACATTGTCGATGACATGCCTCATACCTCGACCAAAGGGGCACAGCTGGTCCGGTCTCATAGACGTAAAATGACCATAACCTCTGCACGATCGTCCGATTGTCATTATTACCCCAATCAGAAAAGATTCTCAGGCGACGCACCCACAGATGTTTGGTCGGCATTTGGTGGGACCATCTCGATTTTGGCTTTTTTGAAGCCTACCGCAAAGACTAATGGGTTCCACACACAATATAAATCTCTACGCACCGCACTAATCTACATGTCATCGTAACTCTTTAGTTAAGCGTGCTTGGGCGAGAGTAGTATTATGATGGGTGATCGCTTGGGAAGTCTTCGTGTTGAACCATATGTAGATGCCACCCATTTTATTTTCTTTTATTTTTATTTTATTTTACTGTTGATGCCGGAGAACTTAGTGATCGACTATGAAAACATCGTAGATGGGATGCCTCTAAAAAACATGAGTTGTGGGGCGCACGCGGTTGATCCGTGTGTCTCGTTTGGATGCCGCACAAAAATCGCCATAACTTCCAGCACGATCATCCGATTCGCCATTATGACCCCAATATGGAAAGATCTCCTGGGGCCACGCATACGATGTTCTAGCGATCTGGTGGTACCGATCTACGATTAATTTAACGCCTTTATACATGACGGATGGGTTCCAAGAGTATAATTTGGCGGCAAATCTCCGGGTGCCGCACCAAAGACACCGGATCACATGAGAACTCTTGAGTTAAGCGGGCTAGGGTAGTACTATGATGGGTGAGCTCGGCAAGTTGTCGCTGAACCATCTGTTGATGCCACCCAATTTATTTTCTTTATGTTTATTTTATTTTACCGCTGACGCCGACTGGAGAGATGGACTCAAACGCCGGGCATGCGTATTGAAAAACATGAGGCCCACGAGGCAAGTTTGCGCATCTCATGCAAACGCCGCATGGAAATCGCATAACTTCACGCATCGCTCGATTCATTCACCATTATGACCCCAATCCGGAAAGATCTTCGGCTCATGACGGCAAATGTGTCCCAAGCGCTCTCGGAATCATTCCGATTTGGGCTATTTCTTACCACACACACGGGTTCGGATGAGCACAATTTGTGGCAAATCTCAATGGACCACACCAAAGATTCCATGAGAACTCTCAGCTCTGCTTGGCGAGCGAGAGTAGTAGTAGTACATCATGGTTACCTCCCGAGAAGTCGTGTTGAACCATCTATCGATGCCACCCATTTTTTTTTTTTTTTTTTTTTATTTTATAATAACTCAAAGATCTTGTCATTTCTTGTACTAAAATACAGACGTCATACGTAACTCATCTCAAATTTTGAAGCGATCGATGGGTGACCTCCCGGAAAGTTGTTGTGTTGTGTTGAACCATTTGTTGATGTCGCCCATTTTAATTCCTTTTATTTTTATTTTATTTTATCATTGGCGCATGAAAACTCGGAGATCAACTCCGAAAATGTCGTAGATGGGATGCCTCAGACTGAAAAATATGAGTCGTTGGGCCCATGCGACTGATCCGCACGTCTCTTGTGGAGTCCGCATGGAAATCACCATAACTTCACGCACGATCTTCTGATTCGCCATTATGACCCCAATCCAAAAGATCTCCAGCGATGCGCACGTATGCCAAAAGATCCGGCAGACCCGATCTGATTTTGGCTATTTCGGCTCCGGGACGGTGGGGTAAGAGCACAATTTAAAAGAATCTCAAAGACACACCGCATCACATGAAAACTCTTCAATTAAGCATGCTTGACGAGCAATATGATGGTGACCTCTTTGTGTTCAACCATCCGTTGATGCCCATTTAATTCCTTTTATATTTTTATTTTATTTTACGACGCCGAGAACTCGCATCAACAAAGCGTCTAATGGAATGCCTCACAAAAAACATGAGTCGTGGGGCCCACACGGCTGATCCGCACATCTCATGCGGACATCGTACAAAAATTGCCATAACTTCACGCATCCATCGCCATTATGATGACCCCAACTGGAAAGATCTCATGGGGTGAACAACACACGCATGTATCCGGTGGGACCCGATTGCTATTTCGATGCTATTACGAGCAAAATTTCATAAATCTCAAATCGCCGTAACCCGATCCCATGAGAACTCATCAATTAAGCGTGCTAGTAGAGTAGTATTATGTTGGGGACCGCCTGAAGTCATCGGTCAATCATTTATCATTTATTTTTATTTTATATTTATTGACGCCGAGAACTAATCCAAAAAATGTCATCGAAAAACATGATGGGTCACAGCTTAAATTTTATGCGCATGGAAATCGCCATAACGCATATCGCCATTATGACCCATTTGGAACCATCGCGATACGCTGATGCGGCACCAGCATCCCAAGGGACTGGGACTCAGATTCTTTGATTTCAAGGGGCTTACCGCGGCATGAACGGCTTTCACAAGAGCATAATTGCAAAATCAAATGCCCACGCACAAAGATAGCGAATCACATGAGAACTCTTCAGTTAAGCGTGCTGGGGTGAGAGCTATGATGTGTGAACTCTGGAAAGTCATCGTGTTGAACCGTGCCTTCTTGATGCCATCCATTTTATTTCCTTTATTTTATTTTATTTTATATACTGGAGAACTCGATGATTGACTCCGAAAATGTCATTGATGGGATGCCTCGGATTGAAAAACAGCCGGTCTAGGCAGCTAATCAGGCCTCAGATAGAGGTCGATAAAAAATTGCCATATCACGCACGCGATCGTCCAATTCGAATTACCGAATCGAAAGGTCTTCGTGGGGCACGATCGATGCATTGTGATCAGTGGGATCTATATATCCGATTTCGTCTATTTCGATGCCTTATCGCTGCACGAACGGGTTCCGCATGAGCACAATTTGCGGTCGGCGCGACCGCATCAATACACCAGATCCCATGAGAACTCTTCAATTAAGCATGGTTGGGCGAGAGCAGTACTATGATCGGTGACCTCCTAGGAAGTCATCATGTTGAACCATCTGTTGATGTCGCACAATTTATTTTCTTTTATTTTTATTTTATTTTACCGTTGACGCCGCAGAACTCGGTGATCGACTCCGAAAAACATGAGCTGTAAGGCCCATGTGGATGGTACGCGCATCTCGTGCGAACATCGCATGGAAATTGCCATAACATCACGCACGATCATTTGATCTCCATTATGACCCCCAAAGAAGATCTCGCGATCGACGCAGCAAATGTGTCGAAGACGGAACCCGTATCTTTGGGCTATTTCAAGCCTTACCTACATGGACGGGTTCTCGATGAGCACAATTTGTGGCAAATCACAGCGTGACTACCAACACATCATATCCCATGAGAACTCGCTATGCGTTTGGGTGAGAGCATCATGATGGTCAATCTCCTAGAAGTCCTCGTGTTGAACCATCTATCGATGCTGCCATTTTATTTTCTTTTATTTTTATTTTATTTTACCTTTGACACCGTAGAAGTCAAAAATTGACTCCAAAAATGTCATCGATGGCATGCCTCGTACTGAAAAACATGAGCTGTGGGGCCCACACAGCTGGTCAACACATCTCGTGTGGAGGCCGCACAAAAATTGCTATAACTTCGCGCATGATCATCTGATTCTCCATTATGATACCAATCCAGAAAGATCTCTGTGAGGCGCACGATGCGTAGATGTGCAAAAAAGCATCGCAGACCCGTATCTCTTTTGGCTATTTCAAGCTTTACCGTAGATGATGGGTTTCTAGATGAGCACAATTTGTGGTAAATTCTAGGCGGACCGCACCAAAGACACCAAATCCCATGAGAACTCTTCGCTAAGCATGCTTGAGAGCAAGCATGATAGGTGACTTCCTGGGAAGTCATCATGTTGAACCATATGTTGATGCCTCCTATTTTATTTCCTTTTTTTATTTTACCGTTGACACGGGAGAACTTGGTAATCGACTCCAAAAACGTTAAAGATGGGATACCTTGGACTAAAAAATATGAGCCGTGGAGCCCGCTAGGCTGATCCATGCATCTCGTGTGGAGGCTGCACGGAAATCGCCATAACTTCACGCACGATTGTTTGATTCGCTATTATGATTGCAATCCAAAAAGATCTCTACGGGGAGCACGATGCACAGTTATGCCAAAGGCGATCTCGGACTCAGATATCCGATTTCAAGCTTACCGTGACACACGGTTCCGCAAGAGCATAATTGAGGCAAATCTCTAGCAGCCACCGCACACTAGAGACACTTTTCAAGAACTCTTCGCTAAGCTTGCCAGTGGGACCTCTGGGGGTGACCTCATCGGAACCATCTGTTGATGCATTTTATTTCCTTTATTTTTATTTTATATTATATATTATCATCGAGAACTCATCGTCGATCCAAAATGTCAGATGGGATGCCTGATCAAAAGCAAGCGTGTCGTGACTAATCCGTGCATCTCATGTGGATGCCACACAAAAATCGCCATAAATTCATGCACGATAGTCCGATTCGCCATTATGACCCCAATCTGAAAAGATCTCCGTGAGGCGCATGACGCGCAGGTGTGCCAAAAGAGCATCTGGCGGGACCGGTATCTTCGATTTCAGCTAGTTCGAAGCTTTATTGCGGCACAGACGTGTTCCATAAAAGCATAATTTATGGCAAATCTCTAGAGGTGCTACACCGCACTGACACCAGATCACATGAGAACTTTTCAGTTAAGCGTGTTTGGGCGAGAGCAGTACTATGATGGGTGACCTCGTGGAATTCGTAGTGTTGAGTGATTTGTTGATGCCACCCTTTTTATTTCCTTTTATTTTTATTTTATTTTATTGTTGATGTTGGAGAACTAAACGATCGACTCGGAAAATATCATTGATGGGATGCCTCGGATCGAAAAACATGAGCCGTGGGGCCCACTCGGCTGATCTGCGCATCTCGTGTGAAGGCCGTATGGAAATTGCCATAACTTCATGCACGATATTCTGATTTGCCATTATGACCCCAATCCGAAAAGATTCAGAGATGACGCAGATGCCAATGGTGCATCTAGTGGGACTCAGATTCGACTATTTCAAAGCCTTATCAACAGTGTTCCGCAAGAGCATAATAAAGAAAAATGCGACCGCAAAGACACCAGATCAGATCACATGAGAACTCTTGAGTTAAGCGTGCTTGGGCTAGAGTAGTACTATGATGGGTGAGCTCCTGGCAAGTTGTCGTGCTGAACCATCTGTTGATGCCACCCAATTTATTTTCTTTTATGTTTATTTTATTTTACCGTTGACGCTGCATAACTCGGAGATGGACTCCGAAAATGTCGTCGATGGCATGCGTATTGAAAAACATGAGGCCCACGAGGCAAGTTTGCGCATCTCATGCAAACGCCGTATGGAAATCACAATAACTTCACGCACAATCGTTCGATTCACCATTATGACCCCAATCCAGAAAGATCTTCGCGTGGCTCATGACAAGCAAATGTGTCCCAAGCGTCTCTGGCGGGAATTGTATCTCCGATTTGGGCTATTTCGAAGCCTTACTGAACCACACACGGGTTCCGGATGAGCACAATTTGTGGCAAATCTCCAATAGGCGTGACCACACCAGCACACCAGATTCCATGAGAACTCTTCAGTTCTGCGTGCTTGGGCGAGAGTAGTACATTGATGGGTTACCTCCTGAGAAGTCGTCGTGTTGAACCATCTATTGATGCCACCCATTTTATTTTGTTTTATTTTTATTTTATTTTACCGTTGACGCCATAGAACTCAAAGATCGACTCCAAAAATGTCATTGATGGCATTCCTTGTACTAAAATACACGAAGTTACGTGGGTTAGTTTGTCGCCTTCGGAGGCCGATAAAATCACCATAACTTCACACACCATCGCCTCGATTTGCCATTTTGACACCAATCCTGAAAGATCTCTTTGCACGACACGGATGTGCGCAGCAAAGATCTGTCGATCAGATCTTCGATTTCGCTATTTCAAGCCTCATCAGCAAAGGCGGTTCGATGAGCACAATTTGTGGCAATCCAGTGCTACCGCAAGAGCACCGCATCCTATGAGAATTTTTCGCCAAGCATGCTTGGGAAAGAGCAGTATTATGATGAGTGACCTCCTGGAAAGTCGTCGTAACCATCTATCGATGCCTCCCAATTTATTTCCGTCTATTTTTATTTTATTTTACCATTGACGCCAGAGAACTCGGTGATCGACTCTAAAAATGTCATAGACGGGATGCCTCAGACTAAAAAATACATGTGGTGGGGCTCATACCGACGACGCTTGTGCATGCCGCACAGAAATTACCATAAATTCGTGCTTGATCGTCCGGTTCGCCATTATGACCCAAATTCGGAAAGATCTCCGCATGGCGCACGACGCTTAGATGTGCTGTAAGCTTATTTGGCGGGACCCGTAACTCTGATTTCTGGTAGTTCGAAGTCGAAATGCGGCACAGATTGGTTCTACATGAGCATAATTTGCAGAAAATCTCCAACGGGCATGACCGCACCAGCACACCAGATCCCATGAGACCTCTACAGTTAAGCGTGCTTGGGCGAGAGCTGTCCTGTGATGGATGACCTCTTGGGAGTCGTCGTGTTGAACAATCTGTTGATGCCGCCCATTTTATTTTCTTATATTTTTAATTTATTTATCATTGACATCGGAGAACTCGGAGATCGACTCCGAAAATGTCATCGATGGGATGCCTCAGACTGAAAAACACGAGTCGTGGGGCCCACTTGGCTAATCTGCGCGTCGCGTGTGGATGCCGCACGGAAATCGTCATAAATTTACACACGATCGCCTGATTCGTCATTATGATCCCAATCTGGAAAGATCTCTATGAGGCGCATGATGCGCAAAAGTGCATATCCGACGGACCGATATCTTCGGCCAAGCCTGCCACACGGATGAGTTTCAGTAGCACAGGAAAATCTCCATGGCCACCGCACTCACACCGATCCCATGACAATTTTTAGTTAAGCGTTTTGGGCAAGAGAGATATGATGGGTGACCTCCACAGAAGTCTTCATGTTGAACCATATGTTGATGCCGCCCATTTTATTTCCTTTTATTTTTATTTATTTTACCGTTGACACCGAAGAACTCAATGATCAACTCCGAAAATGTCGTCGATGGGCCCACTAAGCTGATACGCGCATCTCGTGTGGAGGCTGCACAAAAATTGCCATAACTTCACCCATAATCACCCGATTCACCATTATGATCCCAATCCGGAAAGATCTTCGTGGGGTGCACGATGCGCAAATGAGCCACAGGCACATCTGGTGGGACCCGTATCTCTGATTTGGCTATATCGAAGCCTTACCGCGACTTGGACGGTTTCCATATGAGCACAATTTGCGAAAAATCTCTAGTGGGGGTGACCGCACCAGCACACTAGATCCCATGAGAACTCTCCAGTTAAGCGAGCTTGAGTGAGAGCAGTGCTATGATGGGTGATCACTTGGGAAGTCGCCGTGTTAAATCATTTGTTGATGCCGCACATTTTATTTCCTTTTATTTTAAATTTATTTTACCGTTGATGCCGAGAACTGCCGATTGACAAAATGTCATCGATAGATGCTCTGACCGAAAAAACATGAGCCGTGGGGCCCACTAGGCTGATATGCGCATCTCATGTGGAGGCTACACGGAAATCAGCATAACTTCGCGCACGATCATCCGATTCGCCATTATACCCTAATCTAGAAAGATCTCTGCGAGGTGCACTATGCGTAGATTGTAGGCGATTCAAGGGACCCATATCTCCAATTTCGCTTATTTCAAGCCTCGACATGAAGACGACGGTTCCGGATGAGCACAATTTGTGGTAAATTAATTAACGGCCACCACACCAAAGACACCAAATCCCATGAGAACTTTTCGCTTAAGCATGCTTGAAAGATTTATGATGGGTGACCTCCTGGGAAGTCGTCGTGTTGAACTATCTCTTGCTGTTGCCCATTTTATTTTCTTTTATTTTTATTTTATTTTATCGTTGATGCTGGAAAACTTGGCGATCAACTCCAAATATGTTGTAGATGGGATGCCTCGGACTAAAAAACTCCAGCCATGTGGACCACTTGCAGCAAATCTCCAATGGGCTCGACCGCACCAGCACACCAGATCTTATGAGAACTCTTCAGTTAAGCATGCTTCTGCTAGAGCAGTATAATGATGGGTGACCTCTTGGGAAGTCATCGTGTTGAACCATCTGTTGATGCCGCCCATTGTATTTTCTTTTATTTTTATTTTATTTTACCGTTGACACCACAGAACTCAGAGATCGACTCAAAAAACATCATCGATGTGATGCCTCGGACTGAAAAACATGAGTCGTAGGGCCCACACGGCTAATCCGCTCGTCTCGTGTGGAGGCCAGAAGGAAATCGCCATAACTTTGCGCACGATCATCTGATTCGCCATTATGATCCCAATCTGGAAAGATCTCTGTGGGGCGCACGCGCGCAGAAGCACCGTCGGCGCATCTAGCAGGACCCGTATCTCTGATTTTGGCTATTTCAAAGCCTTGCCGCAGCACGGACGGGTTCCAAATGAGCACAATTTGCGACAAAGCTCCAGTGGGCGTGACCGCACCAGCACACCAAATCCCATGAGAACTCTTCAGATAAGCGTGCTTGGGCGAGAGCAGTACTATGATAGGTGATCTCCTAGGAAGTCACTATGTTGAACCATCTATTTATGCCACCCATTTTACTAATTTTTATTTTTATTTTATTTTATCATTGACACCGCAGAACTCAAGATCAACTCCGAAAAAGTCATTGATGTGATGACCGAAAAAATATGAGCCGTCAGCTGCCGCGATCCAGATCTCGTTAGAGGCTCACGGAGATCACCATAACTGCATGATCGTCATTAGCCAATATGACCACAATTGAAAGATCTACGTGGGAGCTCGACATGTGTGCCGCAGCATCCGCGTGACCCGATTCCAATTTCATTTTGAACCTTAACGTACCGGATGGGTTGGGCATGGAGTAATTTATGACAAATCTCCAGCGGGTGTGACCGCACCAGCACACCAGTTCCCATGAGAACTCTTCAGTTAAGCGTGTCTGGGCGAGAGCAGTACTATGATGAGTGACCTTTTGAGAAGTTATCGTGTTGAACCATCTGTTGATGTTGCCCATTTTATTTTCTTTTATTTTTATTTTATTTTACTGTTGACACTAGAGAACTCAGCGATCGACTCTGAAAATGTCATCGATGGTATTCCTCAGACTGAAAAACACGAGTCATGGGGTCCATGCGGCTAATCTAGCGCATCTTGTGCGGAGGCCGCACGAAAATTCCCAGAACTTCGCGCATGGTTGTTCGATTCGCCATTATGACCCTAATTCGAAAAGATTTTCGCTGGGTGCACGACGATCAGATGAGTCCCAGGCGCATCTGGCGGGACACGTTTCTTCGATTTCAACTAGTTCGAAGTTTTACCGCGCACAGACGGGTTCCGCATGAGCACAATTTGCAAAAAATTTCTAACGGGCTCGACCGCACCAGCACACCAGATCCCATGAGAACTCTTCAGTTAAGCATGCTTAGGTGAGAGCAGTACTATGATAGGTGACCTCCTTGGAAGTCGTCGTGTTGAACCATCTATTGATGCCGCACATTTTATTTCCTTTTATTTGTATTTTATTTTATTGTTAACGCTAGAGAACTTGATGATTGACTCTGAAAATGTCATTGATGGGATGCCTCGGACTAAAAAACATGAGCCATGGAAAACACTCGGCTGTTCCTCACGTCTCGTCTAAAGGACGCATGGAAATCGCCATAACTTCATGCACGATCATCTGATTCGCCATTATGACCACAATCTGGAAAGATCTTTGCGGTGCGCACGATGAGCAGATGTGCCAAAGGCTCATCTAGCTGGACTTGTATCTCCGATTTCAGCTATTTCGAAGCCTTATTGTGACATGTATGGGTTCCGCATGAGCACAATTTGTGGCAAATCTCCAGCGGGCGCGACTGCACCAGCACACCAGATCACATGTGAACTCTTCAGTTAAGCGTGCTTGGGTGACAACAGTACTATGATGGGTGGCCTCGTAGGAAGCCTTCGTGTGGAAACTTCTGTTGATGCCACCCATTTTATTTCCTTTTATTTTTATTTTATTTTACCGTTGAAGATTATTGTTGATACTAAGATTATCAATGTTATAAATGTCTATGCTCCTCAAGTAGGTTTGGAGGTAAGCGCAAAAGAAAAATTTTGGAATGAATTAGAGAAATTAATACAAAAGATACCTCTTGAAGAAAAAGTATTTATTGGAGGAGATTTAAATGGACATGTTGGTAGAGTGGTAGTAGAATTTAAAAGTATTCATGGTGGCTATGAATTTGAAGTGACTAATGAAGATGATAGAACTATATTAGATTTTGCTTTAGCTTATGATTTTGCAGTTGCTAACACTTTATTTAAGAAAAGAGATGAACATATTATTACTTATAAAAATGGATCTAGTAAAATACAGATTGATTATTTTTTGATAAGAAAAATATATCGTTTAGATTGTAAAGATTGTAAGTTCATTCCAAGTGAAAATATAAGTACCCAACATCGATTGTTAGTTTTAGATTTTAAGATGAAAGGCTGTAAGAGAAAAAATAAACCAAATTGTTATCCTAGAATTAGATGGGGACACTTAAAGAACACAAATAAAAATATTTTTAAGAGAAAGCTACAAGAGATTAGAATTTGGGATGCTCATGAGAAAGCTAACATTATGTGGGAAAAAATAACAAGTAAAATTAAGCAAGTTGCTAAAGATGTGCTTGGAGAATCAAAAGAAAAAGCTTCTTTTAATAAGAATAGTTGGTGGTGGAGTCAGAGTGTGCAAGAAAAGATAAAAAATAAGAAGTATTATAAAACTTGGTTTAAAAACCCTGAGAATTGGGAAAGATATAAAGTATTCAGATAAAGCAAGATATGATGCAAAAAATTTAGCTTTTAGTGATTTATACAATAGATTAGATATCAAAGAAGGTCAAAGATGTATGTATAAGTTAGCCAACCAAAGAGATAGGAGAAGTAAAGATATAGTTCAAGTGAGGTGTATTAAGGATGAAAATAATAAAATATTTTTTTTTAGAAAATGATATTGAAAATAGGTGGATGAGGTATTTTGATAAACTTTTCAATGAAGGATCTGAAAGTATGATTGATTTTAGCAACCTTAATACCATAAGCAAAACTAGAGAATTTCATTTTTATCATCGTATTAGTAAATCTAAAGTTAGTTAAGCTTTAAAGAAAATGAAATATGGAAAAGTAGTAGGACTGGATAATATTCCAATAGAAGTGTGGAAATGTTTAGGAGATCAAGGAATTTCTTCACGTACAAATCTTTTTAATGTCATTTTAAAGACTAAAAAGATGCGAGATGAGTGGAGAAAGAGTTTGTTGGTTCCTATATTTAAGAATAAAGGTGATGCACAAGAGTGTGCAAATTATAGAGGAATTATGTTAATGTACAATACATTAAAATTATGGGAGAGAGTAATTGAGCATAGGTTACGGTGTGATACAAACATTTCTCACAATCAGTTTGGTTTCATACCAGGTAGATCTACTATGGATGCTATACATTTGTTAAGGGATTTGATGGAGAAGCATAGAGAAAGTAAGGAGGATCTACATATGATATTTATTGATTTAGAAAGCTTATGATAAAGTTTCAAGATATGTTCTTTGGAGAGTTCTAGAATAGAAAAGAGTTAATATTAGTTATATTCAAGTCATTAAGGATATGTATACTAATTTACTTGTGTCAAAACACAAGGAGGATTGACAAAATATTTTCCTATTTCTTTGGATTACATCAAGGATCGCTTTAAGCCCTTATCTTTTACTTTAGTTATGGATGTTCTTACTAGGCATTTACAAGAAGATGTACCTTGGTGTATGCTTTTGTCGATGATATTCTTCTTATTGATAAGACTAGAGAGGGAGTCCAACAAAAACTTGAATTATGGAGGTTAACTCTAGAGTCTAAAGGTTTTAAGTAGATCTAAACTATATGGAGTGTAATTTTAGTTGTAGAAGTTCTAGTGATAGTGTTGTGACATTAGGTGAACAAGTCATTAATAAGAGCTTTATATTTAGGCTCTATTGTTAAAAATGATGGTGAAATAGATGGAGAATGTTATTAGTAGAATTCAAGTTGGATGGTTGAAGTGGAGAAATGCATCCGCCTATTATGTGATAGAAAAGTTCCACTTAAACTTAAGGGAAAATTTTATAAGATGGTGGTAAGACCCGCAATGACTTATGGTGTAATGTTACAATAAGGCATAAGACTAAGTTAAGTGTTACAGAGATGAGGATGCTTAGGTGGATGAGTGGCTTTACTCTTAGAGATATAATGAAAAATGAGTATATTCGGAAAAAGTTGAGTAGCTCCAATGGTAGATAAGATTAGGGAGAGTCGCCTTAGATGGTTTGGCCACATAAAGCTCCGTCGATGACCGATTAGAGAGTAGATGCATTAGATTTGCCTTATGTTAAGAAATGTAGGTAGACCTAAAAAGACTTGGTTAAGATGTATAAAAAATGATCTTAGTACTTGATTTAAATGAGAATTTGACACATAAGGACACAATGGAGAGAAGGAATCATGTAGCCACACTTAGTGGGATTAAGGCTTGTTGTTGTTTACCGTTGACACCGGAGACCTCGACGATCAACTCTGAAAATGTCATCGATGGGATGCCTCAGACTGAAAAATATGATCTGTGGGCCAACTCGTCTGATCCAAGTATCTTGCGCGGAGGACACACAGAAATCACCATAACTTCACGCACGATCATCCGATTCTCCATTATAATCTCAATCAGGAAAGATCTCTGTGGGGTGCACAACGCGTAGATGAGCCGCAGGCACATCTAGTGGGTCCTGTATCTCCGATTTCGGCTATTTCGAAGCCCTACCACAGCATGTTCCACATAAGCACAATTTGTGGCAAATCGCCAGTGGGTGCAACCGTAACAGCACACCAGATAACATGAGAACTCTTCCGTTAAGCATGCTTAGGCGAGAGCCGTACTATGATGGGTGACATCTTATGAAGTTGTCGTGTTGAACCATCTATTGATGCTGCCCATTTTATTTCCTTTTACTGTTGATGACGGCGAACTCAGCAATCAACTCCAAAAACCTTGTAGATGGGATGCCTCGAGCTAAAACCCGGCGTGGGGCTATTACTAATCCATCTCCACATGGAAATCACCATAACTTCATGCACGATCGTCCGAATTGCCATTATGGCCCCAATCTGGAAAGATATCCACGGGGAGCATGATGCGTAGATGTGCCAAAGGTGCATTTGGGACCGATCTCCACTGCCTATTTGCCTTACCGTGAGGAAGCTCCGCAAGAGCACAATTTGTATCAAATCTCTAACGGGCGTGATTACACCAGGACAACAGATCCCATCATAACTCCTAAGCATGCTTGCGAGATATGCTGACCTCTTGGGAAGTCGTCGTGTTGAACCATCTGTTGATGCTGCCCATTTTATTCCCTTTTATTTTTTTATTTTACCGTTGATGCTGGAGAACTCTGTGATCAACTCCAAGAATGTCATTGATGGGATGCCTCGGACAGAAAAACACGAGTCATGCGGCCAACGCAGCTAATCTGCGCATCTCATGTGGAGGCTGCACAGAAAACGTCATAAATTCGTGCACGATCGTCCGATTCGCCATTATTACCCCAATCCAGAAAGATCTCCGTGAGGTGGATGAATGCAGATGAGCTGCACGTGCATCTGACGGGACTCATAACAGATCACATAAGAACTCTTGAAGCGCAGAAGAGCATTACTGATGGGTGACACTGTGGTCGTGTGGAACCATCTGTTGATGCCGCCCATTTTATTTCCTCTTAATTTTATTTTATTTTACCATTAATGCCAGAGAACTCGATGATCTACTCCGAAAACGTCATCAATGGGATGCCTCAGACTGAAAAGTACGAGCCATAGAGCCCACACGATTGATCCGCGCATCTCGTATGGAGGCCGCACGAAAATCACCATAAATTCACGCATGATTATCCAATTTGCCATTATGACCCCAATCCGAAAAGATCTCCGCGGATCGCACGATGCGTAGATGACCAGCAGACGCATCCAGTGGGACCCATATCTCCAATTTTGACTATTTTGAAGCCTTACCGAGGCACAGTCGGGTTTTGGATGAGCACAATTTGCAAAAAATCTCTAACTAGTGCGACCGCACCAGCACATCAGATCCCATGAGAACTCTTTAGTTAAGCGTGCTTGGGCGAGAGCAGTACTATGATAGGTGACCTCCTAAGAAGTCGTCGCGTTGAACCATCTGTTGATGCCGCCCATTTTATTCCCTTTTATTTGTATTTTATTTTCTTGACAGGAGAACCATCGACTCCAAAACCGTCCAATGGGATGCCTCGATCAAAATATGAGATGTCGACGCGCACGCTCTCGTGGAGGCCGCTAAAATCACCAAAACTTCGATGATCATCCGATTCGCCATTATGACCCCAACCAAAAAGATCTGCGGCATGATGCGTAGAGTAGAGCGACGCAGTGGGACCCGTATCTCGATTTTGGCTATTTTGAAGCCTGCAATGGGTTTTGACGTCAATTTTATGGAAATCTTCGGCATGACCGCATGACACCATCCAATGAGAACTCTTCAGTTAAGCATGCTTAGGCGAGAGTAGTATTATGATGGGTGACCTCTTGGGAAGTCGTAGTGTTGACCATCTATTGATGTCACGCATTTTATTTCATTTTATTTTTATTTTATTTTAATGTTGACGTCGGAGAACTTGACGATCAACTCCCAAAACATCATCGATGGGATGCCTCGCACTAAAAAACATGAGCCGTGGGGTCCACTCGGTTGCTCCACACATCTCGTGCGGAGGCCACACAGAAATCTCCATAACTTCACACACGATCATCTGATTCTCCATTATGACCCCAATCTGGAAAGATCACCATAGGGCGCATGATGCGTAGATGTGCAAAAGTTGCTTCTAGCGGGACGTCTTCGATTTTTATTATTTGCCTTACCGCATACGGGTTTTGCAGCATAATTATGGCAAATCTCCAGCGCCACCGCATCAAAGACACCGATCCCATGAGAACTCTTGAAGCGTGCATGGGTGAGAACAGTACTATGATGGGTGACATCTTGGGAGTCATCGTGTTGAACCATATGTTGATGCCGCCCAATTTTTTTTTTTTTTAGTTTACTTTACCGTTAATGCTGCAGAACTCGGAGATAACTCCAAAAATATCATCGATGGCATGCCTCGTACTGAAAAACATGAGTTGTGGGGCCCACACGGCTGGTCCACGCATCTCAGATGGAGGTCGCACGAAAATCATCATAACTTCACGCACGATTGTCCGATTCACCATTATGACCATTATCCAGAAAGATCTCTACAGGGAGCACGATGTACAGATGTGCCGTAGGTGCATCTTGCAGGACCCATATCTCTTATTTCGGCTATTTCAAAGCCTTACCCCATCATGGATGGGTATGAGCACAAATTGCGGCAAATCTCTAGCGGGGACGACCGCACGAGCACACCAGATCCCATGAGAACTCTTCAGTTAATTATGCTTGGGTGAGAACAGTACTATGATGGGTGAGCTCATGGGAAGTCATCGTGTTGAACCATTTGTTGATGCCGCCTAATTTATTTTCTTTTATTTTTATTTTATTTTAGCATTGACGTCGCAGATCTTGAAGATCGACTCCAAAAATGTCATCGATGGCATGCCTTGTATTGAAAAACATGAGCTATGGGGCCCACTTGACTCCGCTTGTCTCGCATAAAGGTCGAAAAATCACCTTAAGAAGTGACGATTCCCGATCCGCCATTATGATCCCAATCCAGACAGATCTCCGTAGGGTGCACGATGCACATATATGCCGAATGAGCATATGGCAGGACTCATATCTTCGATTTCAGCTATTTCGAAGCTTTATTGTAGTACAGACGGGTTCCGGATGAGCATAAATTGCTACAAATCTCCAGCGGGCACGACCGTACCAGCACACTAGATCCCATGAGATCTCTTCAGTTAAGCGTGCTTGGGTGAGATTAGTACTATGATGGGTGAGCTCCTGGGAAGTCTTCGTGTTGAACCATATGCTGATGCCGCCCAATTTATTTTCTTTTATTTTTATTTTATTTTGCCGTTGAAGATGCAGATCTCGGAGATCGACACCAAAAATGTCATCGATGACATGCCTCGTACTAAAAAACATGAGCTTTGGGGTTCACGCAGCTGGTCCGCACGTCTTGTGCGGAGGCCACACAAAAATCGCCATAACTTTGCGCACGATCGTCCGATTCGCCATTATGACTCGAATCCAGAAAGATCTCCGCGGGGGCTCACGACGCGTAGATGTGCTGCAGGCACATCTGGTGGGACCCGTATCTCCGATTTCGGCTATTTCGATGCCTTACAGCTGCACAGACGAGTTCTGCATGAGCATAATTTGTGATAAATCTCCAACGGTCATGACCGCACCAGCACACCAGATACCATTACAACTCTTCAGTTATTCATGCTTGGGCGAGAGCAATAGTACTATGATGGGTGACCTCCTGGGAAGTCATCGTGTTGAACCATCTATCGATGCCACCCATTTTATTTTCTTTTATTTTTATTTTATTTTACCGTTGACGCCGGAGAACTCGGTGATCGACTCCAAAAACATCGTAGATGGGATGCCTCAGATTGAAAAACATGAGACGTGTGGCCCACGCATCTCGTGCAGATGGCTGCATGAAAATCACCATAACTTCATGCACGATCGTCCGATTCGCCATTATGACCCGAATCCGGAAAGATCTCTGCTGAGCACGACGGTGATGTGCCACGATATATGGTGGGAGATCTCGATTTTTAGTTCTAAGACTTAGGTAACGGGTTATATAGAATAGTTTACGGTAAATCTCCGGGGGCCGCACGCAAAGACACCATATCCTATGAAATCTTCACTTAAGCGTTTGACGAGTAGTTATGGTGGGTGTCACGGAAACTCATCGTGTTGAACCATCTGATGCCACCCATTTTATTTCTTTTTATTTTTATTTTATTTTTCCTTGATGATGGAGAACTCGGTGATCGACTCCAAAAATATCGTCGATGTGATGCCTCACACTGAAAAATACGAACCATGTGGCCCATGCGACTGATCTGCTCGTCTCGTGTGGAGGCTGCACAAAAATTTCTATAACTTCATGCACGATCGTCTGATTCACCATTATGACCCCAATCTGGAAAGATCTCCACGGGTGACGACGAAGCGATGTGCCAAAGGCGATCTAAGACCAGATCTCGATTTCGACTATGTCGGCCTTAGACGGGTTTCGCATGAGCATAATTTATGGTAAATCTCCAGCGGGCACCAGCACACCAGCACACCAGATCCCATGAGAACTCTTTAGTTAAGCATGCTTGGGTGAGAGCAGTACTATGATGGGTGACCTCCTGGGAAGTTGTTGTGTTGAACCATCTGTTGATGCCGCCCAATTTATTTTCTTTTATTTTTATTTTATTTTACTGTTGACGCCGCAGAACTCGGAGATCAACTCTGAAAACATCATCGATGGCATGCCTCATCAAAAACATGAATGGGGCCCACAGCTAATTCACGTATCATGCGAAATCACAAAATCAACATCAGCGGCACGATTATGCGATTTGCCATTATGTCCGGAAGATGATGATGGGCATGATGCGCCTTTGGCGATCTACGGATCGATCTCCGATTTTGGCTATGATTTACCGCAGAACGCACGGGTTCCATACGGGCATAATTTGCAGCAAATCTCCAGCAGACGCGACCACAACAGAACACCAGATCACATGAGAACTCTTCAGTTAAGTGTGCTTGGGCGAGAGCAATACTATGATGGGCGACCTCCTGAGAAGTTGTGGTGTTGAACCATCTATTGATGCCACCCATTTTTCCATTTATTTTTATTTTATCTTACAGTTGATGCCGGAGAACTCAACGATCAACTCAAAAATCATTGTCGATGAGATGCCTCATGTAAAAAATACGAGTTGTTACACGCAATTCGATCGACTCGTGTGGAGGCTGCACGAAAATCTCCATAACTTCATGCACGATCATCCTATTCACCATTACACCAACCGAAAGATCTCGTGGCGACGCAGATGTGCCAAAGGCACATGTGTCCCGTATCTCCAATTTTGGCTAAAGCACTGCACGCATGGTGCTACAGCAAAATTTGCAACAAATCTCCAAGGGCGACCGCACGCAAGACACTAGATCACATGAGAACTCTTTAAGCGTTGGGCAAGAGCAGTACTATGATGCGTGACCACCTGGGAAGTCATCGCGTTAAACCATCTATTGATGCCTCCCATTTTATTTAATTTTATTTTTATTTTATTTTACCATTGACGCCGAAGAACTCAGTGATCGACTCAAAAACCATCGTCGATGAAATGCCTTGGACAGAAAAACACGAGTCGTCTACGCGTCGATCCGCATCTGTATGGAGGCGAAAAATCGAACTTCATGCACGATCATCTGATTCACCATTATGACCCCAATCCGGAAAGATCTCCATGGAGCGTACGACCGCACCAACCCACTAGATCCTATAAGAACTCTTCAGTTAAGCATGCTTGGGCGAGAGCAGTACTATGATGGGTGATCTATTGGGAAGTCATCATGTTGAACCATCTGTCGATGCCGCCCATTATTTTTCCACTTATTTTTATTTTATTTTTCCATTGAAGCAAGAGAACTCGGTGATCGACTCCGAAAACATCATAGATTTGATCCTCGATGAAAACACGAGTCGCAGCCCATGAAGTTGATCCATCTCGCATGGCAAGGCCGCATCTAAAATTGCCATAATTTTATGCATGATCGTTCAATTAGCCATTATGACCCTAATCCGAAAAGATCTCCACAGGATGCACAACGCATGGACAAAGAAGCGAATCTGAGACTAACTCAATTTCGCTAGTTCGAAGCCTTACCACGGCACGAACGGGTTCCACATGAGCATAATTTGCGGCAAATCTCCAGCGGGCATGGCCGCACCAGCACACCAGATCCTATGAGAACTCTTCAATTAAGCATGCTTGGGCGAGAGCAGTACTATGATGGGTGACCTCCTGGAAAGTCATCGTGTTGAACCATCTGTTGATGCCGCCCATTTTAATTCCTTTTATTTTTATTTTATTTTATCATTGAAACCAGAGAACTCGAACTGAAAAACATGAGCCGTGGGGTGCAGGCGGCTGATCCGAGTGTCTCATGTGGAGGCCGCATGAAAATTGTCATAACTTCACGCATGATCTTTCGATTCGCCATTATGACCCCAATCTGGAATGGTCTCCATGGGGTGCACGATGCGCAGATGAGCTACAGGTGCATCTGCGGGACCCATATCTCCAATTTTGGCTATTTCCATGCCTTATTGCTGTACGAAAAGGTTTCACATGAGCATAATTTGTACCAAATCTAGGTGTGTCACCCTGAGACACCATATCCCATGACAACTCTTGCTTAACGTTGCGAGGCGATCGTGATCGGTGACCGGAAATCATCCATTGTACCATTTGATGACACCCAATTTTTTTTCTTTTATTCTTATTTTATCTTACCATTGACACCACAAAACTTGGAGATCGACTCCGAAAACATCTTCAATGGCATGCCTCGTACTGAAAAACACGAGCTGTAGGGCCCACACATCTGGTCCGCTCGCCTCGTGTAGAAGCCGCACGAAAATCACCATAACTTCGAGCACGATCATCAGATTCGCCATTATGACCCAATCCAGAAAGATGTCCGTCAATGTAATGCAGATGTGCCGGCGAGACCTCATCTCATCTCGATGGCTATTTCAAGCCTTACCACAACACGACGGTTCGACGATGCACAATTTGCGGCAAATCTCGCAGGAGCGACCCATGAGCACCCGCATCCCATGAGAACTCTTCGCTAAGCGTTAAGAGAGCATTACTATGATGAGTGACCTCCTAGGAAGTCGTCGTGTTGAACAATCTGTCGATGCCGCTTATTTTATTTCCTTTTATTTTTATTTTATTTTACCGTTGATGCCGGAGAACTCGGTGATCGACTCCGAAAATGTCGTAGATGAGATGCCTCTGACTGAAAAACATGAATCGTGGGGCCCACGTGGCTGATTTGCACATCTTGTGTGGAGGCCGCACGAAAATTTCCATAAATTCACGCACGATCATCCGATTCACAATTATGACCCCAATCCGAAAAGATCTCCGTGGGACGCACGACGCGTATATGGGTTGCATGCACATTTGGCGGGACCCATATCTCTGATTTCGGCTAGTTCGAAGCCTTATCGCGGCATGGACAGATTCTGCATGAGCAAAATTTGCGGCAAATCTCTAACGGGCAACCGCGCACCGACACCAAATCTCATGAGAACTCCGCTTAAGCGTTTGGGCAAGAGCAAGATATGATCGGACCTCTTGGGAAGCCGCCGTGTTGAACTATCTATTGATGCCCATTTTATTCTCTTTATTTTTATTTTACAGTTAGAGAACTTCGGTGATCGACTCCAAAAACATCGTCGATGGGATGCCTCATACTAAAAAACATGAGTCGTGGGGCCCACGTGGTTGATCCGTGCATCTCGTGTGGAGGCCGCACGAAAATCTCCATAACTTCGTGCATGGTCGTCTGATTCGCCATTATGACACGAATCTAGAAAGATCTCCACGGGGTGCAGGATGCGTAGATGTGCCGCAGATGCATCTTGCGAGACCCGTATCTTGGATTTCAACTATTTGGACTCCTTACCATTGCACGGATGGTTTTCAATGAGCATAATTTACTGCAAATCTCCAACTGGCATGACCGCACCAGCACACCAGATCCCATGAGAACTGTTCAATTAAGCGTGCATGGGAGAGAGCTGTATTATGATGGGTGACCTCCTTGGAAGTCATCGTGTTGAACCATCTGTTGATGCCGCCCAATTTATTTTCTTTTATTTTTATTTTATTTTACCGTTGATGCTACAGAACTCGGAGATCAACTTCGAAAACTTCATTGATGGCATGCCTCATACTGAAAAACGTGAGCTATGAGGACCCACGCGGCTGGTCCATGCATCTCGTGCGAAGGCCGCACAGATATCGCCATAAATTCATGCATGATCACCCGATTTACCCCTAATCCATAAAGATCTCCTTGTGGTGCACGATGCATAGATGTGCCGCAGGTGCATCTGGTGGGACTCGTATCTCCTATTTCATCTATTTTGAAGACTTACCGCATCACGGACGGGTTCTGGATGAGCCCAATTTGCGGCAAATCTCCAGCCGGCGTGACCGCACCAAGCACCGACCCCTAGATCCCATGAAACTCTTGTTAAGCGTGCTAGGCAAGATTTATGATGGGTGAGCTCCTAGGAAGTCGTCGTGTTGAACCATCTATCAATGCTGCCCATTTTATTTCCTTTTATTTTCATTTTATTTTACCGTTGACGCCGGAGAACTCAGTGATCAACTCTGAAAATATCATAGATGGGATGCCTCGGACTGAAAAACATGAGTCGTGGGGCCCATGCGGATGATCCTGGCGTCTCGTGTGGAGGTCACACGGAAATTGCCATAAATTCGTGCACGATCGTCTGATTCTCCATTATCACCCCTATCCAAAAAGTTCTCCACGGGGCGCACGATGCACAGATGAGCTGCAAGCGCATCTGGTGAGACCCGTAACTACAATTTTGGCTATTTCGAAGCCTTACCGTGACATAGACAGATTCTGCATAAGCATAATTTACAACAAATCTCCAACGAGTGCAACCGCACCAGCACACCAGATCCCATGAGAACTCTTCAATTAAGCGTACTTGGGCGAGAGTAGTACTATGATAGGTGACCTCCTGGGAAGTTGTCGTGTTGAATCATCTGTTGATGCCGCCCATTTTATTCACTTTATTTTTATTTTACCATTAAAGCTGGAGAACTCGGTGATCGACTCTAAAAACATCATCGATGGGATGGCTTGGACAGAAAAACATGAGCCGTTGGGCCTACACGGCTGATCTGCAAGTCTTGTGTGGAGGCTGCACGGAAATCACGATAACTTTGAGCTCGGTCGTCCGATTCGCCATTATTACCCGAATCCGGAAAGATCTTTGCGGGGTGCATGACGTGCAGATGTGCAATAGGTGCATCTGGCGTGACCCATTTCTCCGATTTCAACTATTTTGACACCTTACTGCTGCAGGAACGGGGTCCGCATGAGCATAATTTGCGGCAAATCTCCAGCTGGCGGGATTGCACCAGCACACCATATCCCATGAGAACTCATCAGTTAAACGTGCTTGGGCGAGAGCAATACTATGATGGGTGACCTCCTAGGAAGTCGTGTTGAACCATCTTTTGATGCCGCCCATTTTATTTCCTTTTATTTTTATTTTATTTTACCGTTGACGCCGCAAAGCTTTGTGTGGAGGCTGCATGAAAATTGCCATGAATTCGCATATGATCGTCTGATTCGCCATTATGACCCCAATCTGAAAGATCTCACTCGACACGCAAATATCTAGAGACCCAGACGCCGATGATTTAGGCTAGTTCGAAAGATTGACAAAGCGGGTTCCGCATGAGCATAATTTGCGGTAAATCTCTAGCAGGCGCAGCCGTACCAACACACCAGATCTCATGATAACTCTTAAGTTAAGCGTGCCTGGGCGAGAGCAATACTATGATGGGTGAGCTCTTAGGAAGTCGTCGTGTTGAACCATCTGTTGATGCCGCCCATTTCATTTCCTTCTATTTTTATTTTATTTACCATTGACTTCGAGAACTTCGACGACTCAAAATGTCATCGATGGGATGCCTTGACTGAAAAAAATTTGACCACTCGACGACTTGTGTGGAGGCCGCACAAAAATTGCCATAAATTCACGCCCGATTGTCCAATTTGCCATTATGACCCCAATTCGAAAATATCTTTGTGGACAACGCGTGCCGCAGTATATCTGACCGCATACTTTTCGGCTAGTTCGAGCCTTAGCGCTGCACCGATGGGTTCCACATGAGCATAATTTGCGGTAAATCTCCAGCG
Source organism: Cymbidium sinense (assembly GCA_021442155.1). Classification (NCBI taxonomy): domain Eukaryota; kingdom Viridiplantae; phylum Streptophyta; class Magnoliopsida; order Asparagales; family Orchidaceae; genus Cymbidium; species Cymbidium sinense. The sequence continues at coordinate 98,341 of JAKCPB010000067.1, forward strand.
AGCAAGACCGCACAAGCACACCAAATCCCATGATAGCTCTTTAGTTAAGCATGCTTGGCGTGATTGCGACCAGGAAGCCGTCAAACCAACCCCCCAATTTTTTTCTTTTTATTTTATTTTATTTTATCGTTGACACTGGAGAACTTGGTGATTGACTCCGAAAACGTCATCGATGGGATGCCTCAGACTGAAAAACATGAGCTGTGGGGCCCACGTGGTTTATCCACGCATCTCATGCAGAGGCCGCATGAAAATTACCATAACATTGTGCACGATCGTCTGATTTACCATTATGACCCCAATTCGGAAAGAACTCCGCAAGGCTCACAACGTGCAGACGTATCACAGGCGCATCTGGGACCCGTGTCTCCGATTTCAGCTATTTCGATGCCTTACCGTTGCACGAATGGGTTCCGCATGAGCATTATTTGTAGCAAATCTCAAGCGGGCGCGACCACACCAACACACCAGATCCAATGAGAACTCTTCTGTTAAGCGTGCTTGGGCAAGAGCAGTACTATGATGGGTGACCTCCTAGAAGGTCATCGTGTTGAACCATCTGTTGATGTCGCTCATTTTATTTCCTTTTATTTTTATTTTATTTACCGTTGATGCCGCAAAACTTCGTGGGGAGGCCGCACGAAAATCTCCATAACTTCGCGCATGGTCATCCGATTCGTCATTATGACCCCAATCCAGAAAAATCTCTGTGGGGCGCACGACGAGCAGATGAGCTGCAAGCGCATCTAGCGGGACCTGTAACTCTGATTTCAGCTATGTCAAAACCTTACCGTGGCACGTACTAGTTCCACAAGAGAACAATTTGTGGCAAATCTCTCCTGCGGGCATGACCACAACAGCACACCAGATCACATGAGAACTCTTCAGTTAAGCATGCTTTGGTGAGAGATGTATTATGATGGGTGAGCTTTTAGGAAGTCATCGTGTTGAGCCATCTATTGATGCCACCCATTTCATTTCATTTTATTTTTGTTTTATTTTACCATTGACGCCGGAGAACTCGACGATCGACTCCGAAAATATCATCAACAGGATGCCTCGGACTGAAAAATATGAGTCGTGGGGCCCACGCAGCTGATCCGTGCATCTCGAGTGGAGGCCGCACAAAAATCATCATAAATTCACGCACGATCGTCCGATTCTCCACTATGACCCCAATCTGGAAAGATCTCCGCAGGGCGCACGACGCGCAGATGTGTCACAGGCGCATCTAGCGGGCCCCGTATCTTCAATTTCGGCTAGTTCAACGCCTTACTGCTTCATGGACGGGTTCTGCATGAGCATAATTTTGTGATAAATCTTCAGCGGGCGCGACCGCACCAGCACACCAGATACCATGATAACTCTTCAGTTAAGCATGCTTGGGCGAGAGTAGTACTATGATGGGTGACCTCCTAGGAATTTGTCGTGTTGAACCATCTGTGGATGCCGCTCAATTTATTTTCTAACATTTTTGTTTAATTTTATCGTTCCTACAACAGAACTTAGAGATCAAGTTCGAAAACATCGTCGATAGCATGCCTCGTACTGAAAAACATGAGATTTGGGCCCCACGCGGCTGGTCCGCACATCTCGTGCGGAGGCCGCATAAAAATTGCCATAACTTCGCCCACGATCGTCTGATTCATCATTATGACCCCAATCCATAAAGATCTTTGTGGGCCGCACGACACGTAGATGTGTCACACGCGCATCTGGCGGGATCCATATCTCCGATTTTGGCTATTTCAAAGCCTTACCACATCACCAAAAGGTTCCGGATGAGCACAATTTACGTCAAATCTCCATCCGGCGCGACCGTACCAGCACCCTTGATCCGATGAGAACTCTTCATTTAAGTGTGCTTGGGAGAGAGTAGTACTATGATGGGTGAGCTCCTGGGAAGTCATCATGTTGAACCATCTGTCGGTGCCGCCCATTTTATTTTCTTTTATTTTTATTTTATTTTACCGTTGATGTCAGAGAACTCGGTGATCGACTTCAAAAATGTCATAGATGGGATGCCTTGAACTGAAAAACATGAGTCGTGGGGCCCATGTGGTTAATCCTGGCGTCTCGTGTGGAGGCCACACGGAAATCGCCATAAATTCATGTACGATCGTCCGATTCACCATTATCACCCCAATCCGAAAAGATCTCCGTGGGGCGCACAACGTGCAGATGAGCTGTAGGCGCATCTGGCGGGACCCATAACTCCAATTTTGGTTTGTTCGAAGCCTTACCGCGGCATGGATGGATTTTGCATGAGCATAATTTACGGTAAATCTCCAACGTGCACAACTGCCCCAGCATGCCAGATCCCATGAGAACTCTTCTTTTAAGTGTTCTTGGGCGAGATCAATACTATGATAGGTGACCTCCTGGGAAGTCGTCGTGTTGAACCATCTGTTAATGCCGCCCATTTTATCCCCTTTTATTTTTATTTTATTTTACCATTGATGCCGAGAACTGAATGGATCGACTCGAAAACATCATCGATGGGATGCCTCATCAAAAAACCCGAGCCCATCGCGACCGGATCTTGTGTGGAGGTCGTACGAAAATCGCAATAACTTTGCGCACCGTCGTTCAATTTGCCATTATGACCCAAATCCGGAAAGATCTCTGTGGGGCACACGATGTGCAGATGTGGTGCAGGCACATCTAGTGGGACCCGTACCTCCGATTTTAGCTATTTCGACGCCTTACCGCTGCACGGACGGGTTCCGCATGAGCATAATTTATGGAGAATCTCTTGCGGGCATGACTGCACCAACACACTAAATCTCATGGGAACTCTTCAGTTAAGCGTTCTTGGGCGAGAGCAGTACTATGATGGGTGATCTCCTCGGAAGTCGTCGTGTTGTACCATATGTTGATGCCGCCCATTTTATTTCCTTTTATTTTTATTTTATGTTACCGTTTACGCTGCAAAACTTTGTGGGGAGGCCGCACATAAATCACCATAAATTCTCACACGATCGTCCGATTTGCTATTATCACTCCAATTCGAAAAGATCTCCATGGGGCGAACGACGCGCATATGAGCTACATGTGCATCTGGCTGGACCTGTAACTCCAATTTCAGCTAGTTTAAAGCCTTACCGCAGCATGGATGGATTCCATATGAGCATAATTTATGGCAAATCTCGAATGGGCTCAACCGCTCAAGCACACCAGATCCCATGTGAACTCTTCAGTTAAGCATGCTTGTGCGAGAGCAGTACTTTGATAGGTGACCTCCTGGGAAGTCGTCGTGTTGAACCATCTGTTGATGCCGCCCATTTTATTCCCTTATATTTTTATTTTATTTTACCATTGATGCCGTAGAACTTGGCGATTGACTCCGAAAACATCATCGATGGGATGCCTCGAACTGAAAATCACGAGCCGTGGGACCCATGCGGCTGATCCGCGCGTCTCGTGCGGAGGCCGCACGGAAATTTCCATAACTTCACGCACGGTCGTCCGATTTGCCATTATGACTCGAATCCGGAAAGATCTTCGTCGGGGGCACAGCGCGCAGATGTGCTGCAGGAGCATCTGGCGGGACTCGTATCTCCGATTTCAGCTATTTTGATGACTTACCGCTGCACAGACAGGTTCCACATTAGCACAATTTTCAAAAAATCTCCAGCGGGTGCGACCGCACCAGCACACCAGATCTCATAAGAACTCTTCATTTAAGCGTGCTTGGGAGAGATCAGTACTATGATGGGTGATCTCCTATGAAGTTGTCATGTTGAACCATCACGCTGTCATTTTATTTCTTTATTTTTATTTTATTTTACCATTGACAGGAGAACTTCCGACGCTCAAAAAACGCCGTCGATGGGATGCCTGACAAAACATGAGCTATGGGGCCTCATGATGATCTATGCGCGCTAATGATGGAAATCGCCATAACTTCTAACACGATCATCTGATTCGCCATTACAATCCGGAAATATCTCTGTGTGGCACATGACACGTAGATGTGCCACAGTTGCATCTAGCAAGACCCGTATCTCCGATTTCAGCAAGTTCGACCCCTTACCGCTGCACTGACGGGTTCCACATGAGCATAATTTGGGCAAATCTAGCGACCACACCAAAGACACCTGCATCCATGAGAACTCTTTAGTTAAGCTGCTTGGGCGAGTAGATATGATGGTGATTCCTGACGTCATCGTGTTGAACCATTTGTCGATGTCGCCCATTTTATTTCGTTTTATTTTTATTTTATTTTACCGTTGAGGCCGAAAAACTTGGTGATCGACTCCGAAAATGTCGTAGATGGGATGCCTCGGACTGAAAAGCATGAGTCATGGGGCCCACGCGGCTGATCCACCCATCTCGTGTGGAGGCCGCCCGAAAACCATCATAAATTCACGCATGATCATCTGATTTGCCATTATAACCCCATTTGGAAAGATCTCGGCGCACGACGCCGATATCGGGACCCGTAACTCCAATTTCAACTAGTGGTAAGCCCTACCGTGGCACGGACGGGTTTCGCTTGAGCACAATTTGTGGCAAATCTCCATCGGGCGTGACCGGAACAGCACACCAAATCAATGAGAACTCTTCACTTAAGCATGCTTGGGCGAGAGCAATACTATGATTGGTGACCTCTTAAGAAGTCCTCGTATTAAACCATCTGTTGATGCCGCCAATTTCATTTCCTTTTATTTTTATTTTATTCTATCGTTGACGTCGGAGAACTCAGTGATCGACTCCGAAAACGTCATCGATGGGATGCCTGATCAAAACATGAGCGTGGGGCCATCCATCCAGATCTCGGTGGAGGCCGCACAACCGCCATAAATTCACGCATAATTGTCCGATTGCCATTATTAATTTAACCAAAAGATCTCACTGCGACGATGCACGATGTCGGAAGACTGACCGACCAGTATCTCGATTTCGCTTGTTTGACGCACAAATGCATGCACGGTTCCACATGAGTATTATTTATAGCAAATCTCCAGTGGGTGCAACCAAACCAGCACACTAGATCCCATGATAAGTCTTCAATTAAGCGTGCTTGGGTGAGAGCAATACTATGATGGGTGACCTCCTAGGAAGTCATTGTGTTGAACCATCTGTTGATATCAATTTAATTTATTTTTTATTTTTATTGATGCCGAGAACTGATTGATTGAAAATGTCATCGATGGGATGCCTCTGAAAAAACACCCGCCGGGCCCATGTGGTGATCCGTGTTCTCGTGAGGCCGCATAAAAGCCATAAATTTACACACAATCGTCTAATTTGCCATTATGACCCGAATCGTGAAAGCTCTTCGCGGGGCGCACAACACGCAGATGTGTCAGAGGCGCATTTGGGACTTGTATCTCTGATTTCATCTATTTCGATGCCTTACTACTGCACGGACGGGTTTCGCATGAGCATAATTTGCAGCAAATCTCCAGCGGGCGTGACCGCACAAACACACTAGATCCCATGAGAACTCTTCGGTTAAGCATGGTTGGGCGAGAACAGTACTATGATGGGTGACCTCTGGAAGTCATCGTGTTAAACCATCTATGGATGCCTCCAAATTTATTTTATTTTATCTTTGTTTTATTTTACCGTTGATGCTGCAGAACTCAGAGATAGAGTCCGTCAACATCGTCGATGGCATGCCTCGTACTGAAAAACATGAGCTTTGAAGCCCACGCGGCTGGTCCGGGTGTCTCGTGCAGAGGCCACACGAAAATCGCCATAACTTCGTGCACGATCGTTCGATTTGCGATTATGACCCCAATCCATAAAGATCTCCACGGGGTGCATCACATGTAGATGTGCCTCAAGCGCATCTGGCGAGACTCATATCTATGATTTCGTCTATTTTGAAATCTTACAACATAACGAATGGGTTCCGGATGAACATAATTTGCGGCAATTCTCCAATCGCGGACCAACTAAGACACCGATCCCATGAGAACTCTTCGCGCATGGGAGCGATCATGATGGGTGAGCCCGGGAATTGTTGAACCATCGATCGATGCGCCCATTTTATTTCTTTTATTTTATTTTATTTTTGGAGAACGGTGATTGACTCTAAAAATGTTGTAGATGGGATGCCTACGAAACACAAGCCAGGGCCCAGCGGCGATCCTAGCATCTCGAGTGGAGGCCGCATGAAAATTGCCATAAATTCACTCATGATCGTCCAATTTGCCATTATCACCCTAATCCAAAAAGATCTCCGTGGGGCGCACGACGCACAGATGAGTTGCAGGTGCATCTGGCGAGACCCATAACTCTGATTTCAGCTAGTTTGAAGCCTTACTGTGGCATGAACGGATTGTGCATGAGCATAATTTGTGACAAATCTCCGATGGGTGCAACCGCACTAGCACACCAGATCCCATGAAAACTCTTTAGTTAAGCGTGCTTAGGCGAGAGCAGTACTATGATAGGTGACCTCCTTGGAAGTCATCGTGTTGAACCATATATTGATGCCACCTATTTTATTCCCCTTTATTTTTATTTTATTTTACAGTTGACACCGGAAAACTTGGCGATCGAATCTGAAAAAATTCATCGATGGGATGCCTCGGACTGAAAAACATGAGCCGTGGGGCCCACACGGCTGATCTGCGAGTCTCTTGCGGAGGCCGCACAAAAATCGCCACAACTTCATGCACGGTCATCTGATTCACCATTATGACCTGAATCCGAAAGATCTTTGCGGGGTGCACAACACGCAGATGTGCTGCAGACGCATATGTCGAGACATGTATCTCCAATATTGATTTACCATGGATGGACGGTTCGCATTAGCATAATTTGCGATAAATCTCCAGCAGGCACGATCGCACCAGCACACAAGATCACATGAGAACTCTTCAGTTAAGAGTGCTTCGGCGAGAGCAGTACTATGATGGGTGACCTCCTTGGAAGTCGTCATGTTGAACCATTTGTTCATGCCGCCCATTTTATGTCCATTTATTTTTATTTTATTCTATCATTCACACCGAAGAACTCGGAGATCGACTCCGAAAACATCATCGTTGGGATGCCTCAGACTGAAAAACACGAGCCATGGCGCCCACTTGATCAACTCTGAAATGTCATCGATGGGATGCCTCGGACTGAAAAATACGAGTTGTGGGGCCCACATGGTTGATCTGCACGGCTCGTGTGGAGGCCGCACAATAATCGCCATAACTTCACGCGCGATCATCCGGTTCGCCATTATGACCCCAATCCAGAAAAATCCCAGGCGACGACATGCGATGTGGGTAGTGCATCCGGCAGACCAGATTTCTATTTCGCTATTTCAAGCCTACGGCATGGACCGGGTTCCGTAAGAGCACAATTTGCGACAATCTTCAGGCAACCACACCAAAGACACCATCCCATGAGAACTCTTCGTTAAGTGCTTGGCGAGAGCGATCTATGATGGGTGACCTCTTGGGAAGTTATCGTGTTGAACCATCTGTTGATGCCGCCCAATTTATTTCCTTTTATTTATTTTATTTTGTCATCGATGACGGAGAACTCGACGATCGACTATGAAAATGTCATCATGCGGATGTCTCGGATTGAAAAACACGAGCCGTAGGGCCAACTTGACTGATCTACGCATCTCGTGTGGAAGCCACACAGAAATCGCCACAACTTCGCGCATGATTGTTCGATTTGCCATAATGACCCTAATCCGAAAAGATTTCTGAGCGCATGATGCATGATACTGGCGTATCTGAGACCCGTATTCCGATTTCGCTATTTTGAAGTCTTGCGCAAGGGTTCCACATTGACAATTTATGATAAATCTCCAGGACGACCGCACAAGACACGGATCCATGAGAACACTTCGCTTAAGCGTGCTTAAGCGAAACGATTTATGATGGGTGACCTCTTGAGAAGTTGTCGTGTTGAACCATCTATTGATGCCACCCATTTTATTTCTTTTAAATTTTATTTTATTTTATCATTGACACCAAAGAACTCGGTGATCGACTCAGAAAATATCATCGATGGGATGCCTCGGACTAAAAAGCATGAGCCGTGGGGCCCATGTAGCTGATCCGTGCGTCTCGTGTGGAGGCCGCACGAAAATCACCATAACTTTGTGCACGATTGTCCGATTCGCCATTATGACCCCAATCCAGAAAGATCTCTGCGGGGTACACGATGCACAGATGTGCCAAAGGCGATTGTGACGAGACCCATATATCCGATTTCAGCTATTTCAAAGCCTTATAGTGGCACGGATGGGTTAAGCATGAGCATAATTTACTGCAAATCTCCAGCAGGCACGACCGCACCAACACACCAGAACTTATGAGAACTCTTTAGTTAAGTGTGCTGGGGTGAGAGTATAACTATGATGGGTGACCTCCTGGGAAGACGTCGTGTTGAACCATATGTTGATGCCGCCCATTTTATTTCCTTCTATTTTTATTTTATTTTAACGTTGACGATGGAGAACTCAACGATCGAGTCTGAAAACACCATCAATGGGATGCCTTAGACTGAAAAATACGAGTTGTGAGGCCCACACGGCTGATCCACGCGTTTCGTGCAGAGGCCGCATGAAAATCGCCATTATGACACCAATTTAAAGATATCGCCGGTAACGACGCGGCATGAGTCGCACATCTAGCAGGACTTGTATCTCCATTTTCGGCTATTTCGAAGCTTTACTAGGGCACGAACGGGTTCTGAATGAGCACAATTTAGGACAAATCTTCAGCGGAGGCGATCGCACCAACACACTAGATCTCATGAGAACTCTTCAGTTAAGCATGCTTGGGCGAGAACAGTACTATGATGGGTGACCTCTTGAGAAGTCGTCATGTTGAACCATCTGTTGATGTCGCCTATTTTATTTCCTTTTATTTTTATTTTATTTTACCATTGACGCCGGAGAACTTGGCATTCTACTCCGAAAATATCGTCAATGGGATGCCTCGAACTAAAAAACACAAGACGTGGGGCCCACGCGGCAGATCCGCGCGTCTCGTGTGGAGACCATACAAAAATTGCCATAACTTCGCGCGCGATCGTCCGATTCGCCATTATGACCCCAATCCGAAAAAATCTCTGTGGAGCGCACGACCTGCAGATGTGTCATAGGTGCATCTAGCAAGACCCGCATCTCCAATTAGGCTATTTTGAAGCCTTACCGCGGCACAGACGGGTTCTGCATGAGCATAATTTGTGGCAAATCTCCAAGGGGAGCAACTGCACCAGCACACCAGATCCCATGAGAACTCTTTAGTTAAGCGTGCTTGGGCGAGAGCAGTATTATGATGGGTTACCTCCTGGGAAGTTATCGTGTTGAACCATCTATTGATGCCACCCATTTTATTTCCTTTTATTTTTTTATTTTACCATTGATGAAGGAGAACTCGGCGATCAATTCCAAAAATGACATCGATGGGATGCCTTGGACTGAAAAACATGAGTTATGGGGCCCACTCGATTTATTCGTTGTCTCGTGTGGAGGCCGCACGGAAATCACCATAACTTCGCGCATGATCATCCAATTCACCATTATGACCCCAATCCGGAAAGATATCCGGGGGGCGCACTACGCGTAGATGAGCCGCAGGCGCATTTAGCGTGACTCGTATCTCGTGATGGTATGTTGATACGCACCGCAGACGCGTTCCGCTAACAATTTATGACAAATCTCTAGTGGGGGTGACCGCACCAGCACACCAGATCTCATGAGAACTCTTCAATTAAGCGTGCTTCGGCGAGGACAGTACTATAATGGGTGACCTCTTAGGAAGTCATCGTGTGGAACCATTTGTTGATGCCGCTCATTTTATTTCCTTTTATTTTTTTTACTATTAAAGTCGGAGAATTCGACGATAGACTCTGAAAATGTCATTGATGGGATGCCTCGAACTGAAAAACAAGAGCAGTGGGGCCCACGCGTCGTGTGGAGGCTGCATAAAAATCACCATAACTTCACGTACGATCGTTCGATTCACAATTATGACCCCAATCTGAAGAGATCTGGCGATGACGCTACTGATGTCTGCGCATTTGGCGGGACCCATATCTCCGATTTCGGCTATTTTGAAGCCTTACTGTGGCACAGACGGGTTCCGCATGAGCACAATTTGTGACAAATCTTCAGCGGGCACAACCGCACCAGCACACAAGATCCCATGAGATCTCTTAAGTTAAGCGTGCTTGGGGAAGAGCAGTACTATGATGGGTACCTTCTAGGAAGTGGTCGTGTTGAACCATCTGTTGATGTCACCCATTTGATTTGCTTTTATTCTTTTTTATTTTACGGTTGATGCCGGAGAACTCGGCAATCGACTCCAAAAATGTCATCGATGAGATGCCTCAGACTGAAAAACACGAGCCGTGGGGGTCACTAAACTGATCCGCGTGTCTTGGGCATAGGCCGCACGGAAATCGCCATAACTTCGTGCACGATCGTCCGATTTTCCATTATGACCCCAATCCAGAAAGTTCACCGCGGGGTGCATGACGCGCATACGAGCTGCATGCGCATTTGGTGGGACCCATATCTCTGATTTTGGCTATCTTGAAGCCTTACCGTGGTACTAATGTGTTCCGCATGAGTATAATTTGTGGAAAATCCCCAGCAGCGGCAACCACACTAGCACACCAGATCTCATGAGAACTCTTCACTTAAGCGTGCTTGGGCGAGAACAGTACTGTGATGGGTGACCTCTTGGGAAGTCATCGTGTTGAAGCATCTGTTGATGTCGTCCCATTTTATTTCCTTTTATTTTTATTTTATTTAACCATTGACGCTGGAGAACTTGGTGATCGACTTCAAAAATGTCATCGATGGGATGCCTTGGACTAAAAAACATGAGTGGGACTCGGCGACCACGTGTCTCGGAGGGACAAAATCACCATAACTTCATGCACGATCATCCAATTTGACCCAATCCAAAAAAAGATCTCGGGTGCGACGCACATATGTGCTGCAGGCACATTTGCCGTGAACCGTTTCTCTGATTTAGGCTATTTTGAAGCATTACCGCCGCACGAGCGGGTTCCTCATGAGCACAATTTATGGTAAATCTCCAGCGGGCATGACCGCACCAACAGACCAGATCCCATGGTTATTGGTGGTGACTTTAATTGTATCTTGGCCCAGAGTGACAAGAAGGGTGGGAAGCCCTTTCATTACACTCTTGCAGCACAGGAGATGGAGGACTGTATGGCTTTGGCAGATTTGCATGAGTTGGAGTTTCTTGGCCCAAAGTTCACTTGGACCAACAATAAAGACAGTAACTGCAGGATCTGGGTCCGACTTGATCGGGTCTTGATCAACTCTATGGCTTCTCAATTACTGGGGGATACCAAGGTTCGTCACTTACCTCGGATTGCTTCAGATCATGCTTCCCTTCTACTTCCTCTTTCTGGTCCTACAACTGAACCCCCTCAGAGATGGTTAAGGTTTGAAGATACTTGGCTCTCTTATCCTCTGAGTTGGAAGTTGGTTTGGAAGAACTGGTAGAAGGAAGACTTTGGCTTAAAGGTTGCAATTCTCCATAGGAAGAGTACTCATACCTTACGATCTCTCTTCCATTGGAGTAAGAATATGTTGAAGAAACTCCACTCTCTCCGGCTTGACTTGGAGAAGGATATTTCCTCTCTCCAAACTCTTGATTGTTCCGAGGATGGACTCACTCCTACCCAAGAAGAGGAGCTTCGCTCTAAAGTTATTGAGCTTAACTCTACATTGACCAGGATTAGCACTTGGTGGAGACAAAGGGCTAAAGCTAGATGGCTCAAGGAAGGAGATGGGAACAATCATTTTTTCCATACGGTTGCCTCTGCCAGACACCGGACCAACAGGATTCAGTGCCTACGATCGGTGGAGGGAGGTATGATTGAAAACCCTTCTGAGATTTCTGACATTTTTACTTCCTTCTTTAGGTAAAAATGGGTTGAGGGAGATGTCTCCCTTGACGGTTGGCCTACTTTGCCTATGGAGAGGCAGGTCCCTTCATTGGCAAAATCTCTTCTTGAAGCCCCGGTGATGGATCAAGACATTTGAGAGGCCATTCATTCTATGGGGAGTAACCGTTCAACTGGATTGGGAGGAATCACTGCCTCTTTTTACAAGCATTTTTGACCTTGTGTGAAGAAGGATGTCGTTGCTGCTGTCCAGGAGTTCTTTGAACTTGATCATATGGAGGATTCAGGGAAGGAGACACTTATTGTTCTCATCCCCAAAGTTGTTGGGGCCAGCACTCCTTCCAAGTTCTGGCCCATTAGCCTTTCCCAGACGATCTACAAAGTGGTGGCCAAGATTCTGGTCAATAGGTTAAAGCATTTACTTCCTCTTCTTGTTTTTGACGAACAAGGTGCTTTTGTCCCTGAGAGGAACATGTCTCACCATGCTCTCCTTGCCCAGGAGATCATCAACAAATTCCAGCATTCTTCCTCCCAGGTTGGTTTCATGGCTATTAAAGTTGACATGGAGCAAGCTTATGATAAGATGAGCTGGCGTACCTTGAGCAAAATGCTCACCTTGATGGGGTTCCCTGATAAATTCAACAGGTGGATTCTACAGTGTGTCACTCATCCTAGATTTTTCATCTTGCTGAATGGCCGAAGGTCTCCCTGGATTGATGCAGAGTGTGGATTTAGACAAGGCTGTCCACTCTCACCTTACCTGTTTATTCTATGCTCAGAGTTACTTTCCTTAGCTTTTCAGCAGAGGGGGCGCACCTGGGTGTGACTTTGAAAATAGGTGGTACCTCCATCTCTAATCTCCTATATGCTGATGATATTCTGATCACCTCCCAGGCTTCTATTCTTCATGCCAAGCATATCAAAGCCATTCTTGATGATTATTATGGATGGACGGGCCAGCGGATCAATGGTGCTAAATCCACCATTCTCTTTAGCAAAGCCGCAAAGAGGTGGAGGACTAATCAGATTGCCAGGCTTGTTGGATTCAGTAAGGTCCAAGAGATGGAGTATCTTGGCCTTAAGTTGGCTATGAGGAAGCTCTACAAGCATGATTTCGCCTCTGATTGTGGCCAAAGGAAGATTATGGCTTGGGGAACTCGACATCTTTCTTATGCGGGCCGGGCTACTCTTATTTCTTCAGCTCTTATACCAAGTTCGATTTATCAGCTAACACATACCACTATTCCCTTAAATGTGTTGCAGGAGATTGAGCAGTTATGTAGGTCCTTTTTATGGGACAAGAGTCCGACTCAGAGAGGCATTCACTATGTTAGTTAGAGGACCATTTGCCTGCCTCTTAAGCATGGGGGGCTTGGTTTTCATTCTACCCCTACTTGGGCTGGCCCTCTCAGGGCAAGGTTGTCTTGGGACTTTCTACATAAGCCCACTTCATTACTTCACCGCTACATTCAGGAGCGCTACGGGGCAGATATTTGGAGTGGGAGCATGAAGAGGGGTGACTCCAAGACCTGGGCTATCATTCTTAGTGGGGCTCAAAGTCTTGAACCTCTCATTCACTGGAAGATTGCTGATGGTAGCAAAGTTCAGATCTTGGATCACACATGGTTAGCTGATTGTTCCTTAGCCCGGAGGCCGACTTTCTTAGATGCAGCTAGCCTTGAGGATCAGACTGTGGCACGCTTCATCCATAGGGACAGGACATGGGATATTACACAGCTTGAGCAGCATTTTGGCAAGGATCTTGTGGATCACATTACCAAGGTGGAGCTTCACTCAGATTTAGATGAAGATAGACCAGAGCTTCTTCACCTCCCTCTTGGGAAATCTTTGACAGCCCTGGCCTTTGAAGCCCTCTTCCCCCTCGCTAGCCACCTCTAGAGGTTCTGTTGCACTGGAGAAGTTCTTTTGGTGGCATCCCAAGAATGCCCTACCACCACTGGCTCCACTCTCGAGGTCTTGTTGAGGAGACTCATTGCCCCTAGGGCTCCATGGAGATTGAAGACCTAGATCATATCCTCACTACCTGCTCGCTTACTTCTTCTAATGCTCATGATCTGTTTCAGGCATTCGATCGAACCACCAAGTCAGACATGGCTTGGGGTAGAGTTTACTGCAGTATGATATATCAAGTTTGAGGACGAATGCAAAGACACATGGGGCCAACATGGGACACCAAAGGTCATTCGCTACTATTTTGGAGGCTTTACAATTGCCTCTACCTTTCTATTTCGGGGCAATGGAGCTCCACCCCGCCAGGCTGTCCACTCCTCGACTCCCCATGATGGCTAAAGGTGAATGTAGATGGTACTCTCTCTCCCGGCTTGCAGCATTGGGGTTATTTTCGTGGATGATGTTGGTGACTTCATCAAGGTCCGGTATCCGCTCCATCGATGGTTTTCATAGATGCGTGCTATGCTTGTTAAGAAGCTTGTTGACCCTTGGATGTATGAGTACAAGGGCATCATATTGGAGGGGGACAACATTAGTGTTGTCAATTTACTTAGGAAGACCATGCAGACTTCGTCTTCTCCCCTCACACCTCACTTGGTTTTCTTCTATCCTTCCACCAAGTCCTGTTCTCACACGTTTCCCGGGACTTCAACCGGGTGGTGGACTATTATGCTCGCTTGGCTACCGAAGCAGACTTTACTTGGCTTTCTTTAGATGTTTCTACTTTACCTTCTATTTTTGTTTCATTATTTGAGGATGATAAGAAGCATGTTGCTTCTATTTAGCTTTTTGTTTTAGACTCTCTAGCCTTTGCTAATTCTTGTACTACTTTTTTACTATTATTAAATGCAATATGCATGTTTCAAAAAAAAAAAACAGACTAGATCCCATGAGAACTCTTTACTTAAGCTTGTTTGGTCTAGAGCAGTACTATGATGGGTGACCTCCTTGGAAGTCGTCATGTTGAACCATAACTTCACGCACGATCATCTGATTCGCCATTATGACCCTAATACAAAAAAATCTCCACGAGGCCCTCGATGCACAGATGTGTTGAAGGCACATATGGCGGGACCCGTATCTCCGATTTTGGCTAGTTTGAAGCCATACCGCGGCATGAACGGGTTTCACATGAGCATAAGTTGCGGCAAATCTCCAGTGGGCACGACCACACTAGCACAGCAGATCCTATGAGAACACTTCAATTAAGTGTGCTTGGGCGAGAGTAGTACTATGATGGGTGACCTCTAGGGAAGTCATCATGTTGAACCCTCTGTTGATGCCGCCCATTTTATTTCCTTTTATTTTTAATTTACTTACTATTGATGTCAGAGAACTCGACGATTGAATCTGAAAACTTCGTCGATGGGATGTCTCGGGCAGAAAAACATGAGCTATGGGGCCAATGCGACAAATCCGCACGTCTCATGCGTAAACCGCATGGAAATCGCCATAACTTCGTGCATGATCGTCCGTTTTGCCATTATGACCCTAATCCGGAAAGATCTCCATGGGGCGCACGATGCGTAGATGAGTCGTAGGCGCATTTGACAGGCCTAAGATCTCCGATTTTGGCTATTTTGAAGCCTTACTGCGACACGGCCGTGTTCCATATGAGTATAATTTATGGCAAATCTCCAGTGGGGATGACCGCACCAGCACACTAGATTCCATAAGAACTTTCACTTAAGCGTGCTTGGGAGAGAATAGAACTGTGATGGGTGACCTCTTGAGAAGTCATTGTGTTGAAGCATCTATTGATGCCGCCCCATTTTATTTCCTTTTATTTTTATTTTATTTTACCAATGATGCTAGAGAACTCGGCGATCGACTCCAATAACATCGTCAATGGGATGCCACGGACTGGAAAACATGAGTCGTTGGGCCCATGCGGTTGATCTGTGCATCTCGTGCGAAGGTCGCACAAAAATCGCCATAACTTCGTGCACATCGTCCGATTCGCCATTATAACCCCAATCCAAAAAGATCTTCGCTTGACGCACGATGAGCAGATGTGCCGCAAGTGCATCTGGTGGGTCGTGTATCTCCGATTTTGGCTACTTCGAAGTTTTACAGCTGCATAGATGGGTTACGCATGAGCACAATTTACGACAAATCTCCAACAGGCGCGACCACACCATAACACCAGATCCCATGAGAACTCTTTAGTTAAGTGTGCTTGGGTGAGAGCAGTACTATGATGGGTGACCTCTTGGGAATTCATTGTGTTGAACCATCTGTTGATGCCGCCTATTTTATTTCTATTTATTATTATTTTATTTTATCTTTGACGCCAAAGAACTCGGAGATCGACTCCAAAAATATCATCGATGGGATGCCTCAGACTGAAAAACATGAGCCGTGGTGCCCACTTGATCAACTCTGAAATCGTCATCGATGGGATGCCTTAGACTAAAAAATACAAGTTGTGGGGCCCACACGGTTGATTTGCGTGTTTCGTTTGGAGGCCGCATGAAAATTACCATAACTTCGCGCTTGATCGTCTGATTCGCCATTATGAACCCAATCCAGAAAAATCTCCGTGGAGCGTACGACGCGCAGATGTGCCGTAAGTGCATCTTGCACGACCCATATCTCCGATTTTGGCTATTTTGAAGCCTTATCGCGACACAAACGGGTTATGCATGAGCACAATTTCCGTAAATCTCCAGCGAGCATGACCGTACCAACACCCCATATCCCATGAGAACTCTTCAATTAAGCGTGGTTGGGCGAGAGCAGTACTACGATAGGTGACCTCTTGGAAAGTTATTGTGTTGAACCATCTATTGATGCCGCCCATTTTATTTCATTTTATTTATTTTATTTTATCGTTGATGACGGAGAACTCGGCAATCCACTTCGAAAATGTCGTCGATGGGATACCTCGGATTGAAAAACATGAGCCATGGAGCCCACTCGATTGATCTGAGTATCTCGTGTTGAGGCCGTATGAAAATCACCATAACTTCGTGCACGATCTTCCAATTCACCATTATGACCCCAATCTGGAAAGTACTCTGTGGGGTGCACGATGCACATATGAGCCGCGGGCGCATCTACGAGACCCTTATCTCCTATTTTGGCTATTTTGAAGCCTTATCGCGGCACTCACGGGTTCCGCATGAGCATAATTTACGACAAATCTCCAGCGGAAGTGACCACACCAGCACTATAGATTTCATGAGAACACCTCGCTTAAGCATGCTTGGGTGAGAACAATACTGTGATGGGTGACCTCTTAGGAAGTCGTCGTGTTGAAGCATCTGTTGATATCGCCCCATTTTATTTCCTTTTATTTTTATTTTATTTTACCATTGACGCCGGAGAACTCGGTGATCTACTCCAATAACATCTTCCATGGGATGCCATGGACTGAAAAACACTAGCTGTTGGGCCCACGCGGTTGATCTGCGCATCTCGTACGGAGGCCGCACGAAAATCGTGATAACTTCATGCACGATCGTCCGATTCGCCATTATGACACCAATCTGGAAAGATCTCTGTGGGGCGCATGATGAGTTGATGTGCCGCAGGCTCATCTGGTAGGTCTCGTATCTAAGATTTTGGCTAGTTTGAAGTCTTACCGCTGCACATATGGGTTCCGCATGAGCACAATTTATGACAAATCTCCAGCGGGCATGACCGCACCAGCACACCAGATCCCATGAGAACTCTTCAACTAAGCGTGCTTGGGCGAGCGATCTTATGATGCGTGACTGAGAGTCGCCGTTGAACCATCTGTTGATGCCACCCATTTTATTTCCATTTATTATTATTTTATTTTACCTTTGATGCCGAAGAACTCGAAGATCAACTCTGAAAATGTCATCGATGGGATACCTTGGACTGAAAAACACGAGCCATGGCACCCACTTGATCAACTCTAAAAACGTCGTCGATGGGATGCCTCGAACTAAAAAAATGAGCTGTGGTGCCCACGCGGCTTATCTGCGCATCTCGTGTCGAGGCTGCACGAAAATCGCCATAACTTCGCATGCGATCGTCTGATTCGCCATAATGACCCCAATTCGGAAAAATCTTTGCGGGGTGCACGACACGCAGATGTGTTGTAGGTGCATCTGGCCGGACCGGTATCTCTAATTTTGGCTATTTTAAAGCCTTACCGTAGCACAGACGGGTTTCACATGAGCAAAATTTGCGGTAAATATCCAGCGGGCGCGACTCTACTAGGACACCAGATACCATGAGAACTCTTTAGTAAAGCATGGTTGGGCAAGAGGAGTACTATGATGGGTGACCTCTTGGGAAGTTGTCGTGTTGAACCATCTGTTGATGCTTCCTATTTTGTTTTCTTTTATTTATTTTATTTTATTTTATCGTTGATGACAGAGAACTCGGCAATCCACTCCGAAAATGTCATCGATGGGATGCCTCGAATTGAAAAACACGAGTCGTGGAGCCCACTCGACTGATCTAAGCATCTCGTGTGGAGGTTGTATGGAAATCGCCATAACTTTGTGCACGATCGTCTGATTCGCCATTATGACCCCAATCCGGAAAGTTCTCCGTTGGGTGCACGACGCGCATATGAGCCGCAGGCACATCTGTGGGACCCGTATCTCCGATTCGGCTATTTTGAAGCCTTATCGTGACACTCACGGGTTCCGCATGAGCATAATTTGTGACAAATCTCTAGCGGGAGTGACCACACCAGCACTCCAGATTCCATGAGAACTCGTCACTTAAGTGTGCTTGGGTGAGAACAGTATTGTGATGGGTGACCTCTTGGGAAGTCGTCGTGTTGAAGCATCTGTTGATGCCACCCTATTTTATTTCCTTTTATTTTAATTTTATTTTATCGTTGACGCTGGAACTCGGCGATCTACTCCAATAACGTCGTCCATGGGATGCCACGGACTGAAAAACACGAGCCGTTGGGCCCAAGCGGTTGATCTACATATCTCGTGCGGAGGCCGCATGAAAATCGTGATAACTTCATGCACGATCGTCCGATTCGCCATTATGACCCCAATACGGAAAGATCTCCGTTGGGCGCACAACGAGTAAATGTGCCACAGGTGCATTTGGCGGGTCTCGTATCTTCGATTTTGGCTAGTTCGAAGTCTTACCGCTGCACAGATGGGTTCCGCATGAGCACAATTTACGATAAATTTCTAGCGGGCGGGAGCACACCAGCACACCAGATCCCATTAGAACTCTTTAGTTAAGTGTGCTTGGGTGAGAGCAGTACTATGATGAGTGACCTCCTAGGAAGTCATCGTGTTGAACCATCGGTTGATGCCGCCCATTTTATTTCCATTTATTTTTATTTTATTTTACCTTTGACGTCGAAGAACTCGGAGATCGACTTAGAAAATGTCATCGATGCGATGCCTCAGACTAAAAAACATGAGCCATGGCGCCCACTTTATCAACTCTGAAAACATCATCGATGGGATGCCTCAGATTGAAAAATATGAGCCGTGGGGCCCACGTGGTTGATCTGCGCATCTCGTGTTAAGGCCGAATGAAAATCACCATAACTTCGCACGCGATCATCCGATTAGCCATTATGACCCCAATTCGAAAAAATCTCTGTGGGGCGCACAACATGCAGATGTGCTGTAGGTGCATCTGGTGAGACACGTATCTCCGATTTTGGCTATTTCGAAGTCTTACCGTGGCACGAACTGGTTTCGATAAGCACAATTTGCGGACCGTACAAAGACACTGATCTCCAGAGACCGATCATACCAAAGACACCGGATCCCATGAGAACTCTTGCTTAAGCGTGCTTGGTGAGCATTATGATGGGTGACCTCTTGGGAAGTTGTCGAGTTGAACCATCTGTTGATGTGGCCCATTTTGTTTCCTTTTATTTATTTTATTTTATCATTGATGACGGAGAACTCGGCAATCCACTCCGAAAATGTCGTCGATGGGATGCCTCGGATTGAAAAACACGAGCCGTGGAGCCCACTCAACTGATCTGAGCTTCTCGTGTGGAGACCGTATGAAAATCACCATAACTTCGGCACGGTCGTCCGATTCGCCATTATGACCCAATCCGAAAGTTCACGACATGCATATGAGTCGCAAACGACCATGGTGACCAGATCTCCGATTGCCTATTTTGATGCCTTACCACGGCACTCACGAGTTCCGCATGAGCACAATTTGTGGAAAATCTCCAACGAGGGACGAAAGCACACCCATGAGAACTCTTCACTTAAGTGTGTTTGCAGAACGCATCGCGGATGATGGGTGACCTCTTGGGAAGTCGTCGTGTTGAACCATCTATTGATGCCGCCCATTTTATTTCCTTTTATTTTTATTTTATTTTACCGTTGACGCCGGAGAACTAGGCGATCAACTCCAAAAACCTCATTGATGAGATGCATCATACTGAAAAATATGAGCCATTCGTGGTGCCGCGGTGCCGCAAGATAACTTCGCGCACAATCGTCCGATTCTCCATTATGACCCAAATCCGGAAAGATCTCCGTGGGTCACACGATGCGTAGATGTGCCAAAGGCATTTGTGGCGGGACCCATATCTCTGATTTTGACTATTTCAAAGCCTTATGGTGGCACGGACGAATTTAGGATGGGCATAATTTGTGAAAAATCTCCAGCGGGTGCGACTACACCAGCACACCAGATCTTATGAGAACTCTTTAGTTAAGTAGTATTATAATGGGTGGCCTCCTGGGAAGTCGTCGTGTTGATCCATCTCTTGATGGCGCCCATTTTATTTCCTTTTATTTTTATTTTATTTTAACATTGATGCCAGAGAACTCGACGACCGACTCCGAAAATGTCATTGATGGGATGCCTCAGATTGAAAAACTTGAGCCATGGGTCCCACATGTATCGATCCAGATCTCGTATAGAGGGCAATAAAAAATTGCCATAACTTCTTGCACGATCATTCGATTCGCCATTATGACCCCAATCCAGAAAGATCTATGCGTAGATGCGCCATAGGCGGGACCCGTATCTTCATTTTCGGTTATTTCGAAGCCTTATCATGGTACAGATGGGTTCCGCATGAGCACAATTTGGGGAAAATCTCCACAGCGCACCAAAGACACCGCATCTCATGAGAACTCTTTAGTTAAGCGGCTGGAGAATCGTGATGGGTGACCTATCGGGAAGTCGTTGAACCATCTGTTGGTGTCACCCATTTTATTTCCTTTTATTTTTATTTTATTTTATCATTGACGCCAAAGAACTCGACGATCAACTCCGAAAACGTCATCGATGGGATGCCTCGGACTAAAAAACGAGCCCACGTGGATCGATCGACTGTCGCAAAATCCGCCATAACTGCCAAGACGATCATCCGATTCCATTATGACCCGAATTCTCAGGAACACGAGCGCGACATGTGCCAAAGGCATTTGTGTGACCTCGATCTCGATTTGGCAATTTCAAGCTACGGCAGGGATGGGTTCAAAGATGAGCATAATTTATAAAAATCTCTAGCGGATGCGACTGCACTAGCACACCAGATCTTATGAGAACTCTTTAGTTAAGCGTGCTTGGGCGACAGCAGTACTATAATGGGTGACCTCTTGGGAAGTTATCGTGTTGAACCATCTATTGATGACACCCAATTTATTTCCTTTTATTTTTATTTTATTTTAACGTTGACATCGGAGAACTCCGAAAATATCATCGATGGGATGCCTTGATCGAAAAACACGAGCGCGCCTACCATCACGACCTCGTAAGGCCGCACATAAATCGACATAACTTCGCTCACGATCGTCCGATTCGCAACTATGACCCCAATTTGGAAAGATCTCCGCGGGGCGCACGACGAGCAGATAATCCACAGGCCCATCTAGCGAGATCTGTATCTTTGATTTCATCTATTTCAAAGCCTAACCACAACATGTAACCCACATGAGCGTATGAAATTCCAAAGATGCGTGACCGCACCAAAGACACCGAGATCACATAAGAACTCTTCAGTTAAGCGAGCTTGACCGAGAGCAGTACTATGATGGGTGACAACTATATTGAAATCTTATCGGCGAAGTCTACATGAGCATAATTTGCGAAATCTCCGCGGCTCGATCACCAAAGACACCACACATCCCATGAGAACTCTTTTGTTAAGCGAGCTTGGGTGAGAGCATTACTATGATGGGTGACCTCCTGGGAAGTCATTGTGATGAACCATTTGTTGATGCCGCCCATTTTATTTCCTTTTATTTTTATTTTATTTTATCATTGACGCCGGAGAACTCGGTGATCGACTCCGAAAACTTCGTAGATGGGATGCCTCGGATTGAAAAATAAGAGCCGTGGGGCCCATGCGGTTGATCCGCTAGTCTTGTGTGGATGAAAATCGCCATAACTTCTCGCAAGATCGTCCGATTTGCCATTATGACCCCAATCCAGAAAGATCTCCGCGGGGTGCACCACGCACAGATGAGCCGCAGGCGCATCTCGCGAGACCCATATATCCGATTTCGGCTATTTCGAAGCCTTACCGTGGCATGTACGGGTTTCGTATGAGCACAATTTGTGGCAAATCTCCAGTGAGCGTGACCGCACCAGCACACCATAACACATGAGAACTCTTCAGTTAAGCATGCTTAGGCGAGAGTAGTACTATGATGAGTGACCTCCTGAGAAGTCATCGTGTTGAACCATCTGTTGATGTCGGCAATTTTATTTCCTTTTATTTTTTTTTATTTTACCATTAACGCCGGAGAACTCAGCGATCGACTCCAAAAACTTCGTAGATGGGATGCCTCCGATTGAAAAACCTGACCCATGGGGCCCACGCGGCTAATTTACGCATCTCATGTGGAGGCCGCACAAAAATTGCCATAACTTCACGCATGATCGTCCGATTCACCTTTATGACCCCAATCCGAAAGATCTGACGATGCATGATGCAAGCGATCTAGGGACCCATATCTTGATTTCTTATTATGAATCGTTAACGTATGAGATCCGCACAATTTGGTAAATCCGGCCAGGGTGACCACTCCAAAGACACCGATCCCATGAGAACAGTCAAGCGTTTTGAGCAAGACTATGATGGGGTGTTACTGGAAATTGCGTGAACCATCTCTGATGTCGCCCATTTTATTTCCTTCTATTTTTATTTTATTTTACCGTTTATGCCGGAGAACTCGACGATCGACTCTGAAAACTTCATCAATGGGATGCCTCGGAGTGAAAACATAAGTCGTGGGGCCCATGCGGCTGATCTGCGTGTCTCGTGTGAAGGTCGAACGAAAATCTCCATAACTTCACGCACGATCGTCTGATTGTCCATTATGACCACAATCCGGAAAGATCTCCATGAGGCGCATGACGAGCAGATGATCTGCAGGCCCATCTGGCGGGACTCGTATCTCTGATTTTGGTTATTTCAAAGCTTTATCGTGGCACATACGAGTTCCAAATGAGCATATTTTGCAGCAAAACTCTAGCAGGCGCGACTGCACTAGCACACCAGATCTCATGAGAACTCTTCAATTGAACGAACTTGGCCGAGAGCAGTACTATGATGGGTGACCTCTCGGGAAGTCATCGTGTTGAACCATCTGTTGATTTTGACCATTTTATTTCTATTTTATTTAATCATTGTCGATGGAGAACTCGGCGATCAACTCTGAAAAGTTGTAGATGGGATGCCTCGGACTGAAAAGCAAGAGTAGTGGGGCCCCCGCAGCTGATCTGTGCTTCTCGTGTGGAGGCCGCATGAAAATCGCCATAACTTCGTGCACGATTGTCTGATTTTCCCATATGACCCTAATCTAGAAAGATATCGCAAGCGACGACGCAGGGATGTGTCGCAGTGCATTTGGAATTCCGATTTCACTATTTTGAAGCCTTACCACGACACGTATAGGTTACGTATGAGCATAATTTATGACAAATCTCCAATGGCACGAATAGCACACATCCGATGAGAACTCTTAGTTAAGCTGCAGCGAGAGCGATCATGATGGATAACCTCCTTGTTGAACCATCTCTTGATGCTACCCATTTTATTTCCTTTTATTTTATTTTATCGTTGATGTTGGAGAACTCGGCGATCGACTCCAAAAATGTTGTAGATGGGATACCTCGAATTGAAAAACACGAGCCGTGGGGCCCACAAGGCTGATCCGCGCATCTCATACGGAGGCGGTACGAAAATCGCCATAACTTCATGCACGAATGTCCGATTCGCCATAATGACCCCAGTCCGGAAAGATCTCTATGGAGCACATGATGAGCAAATGTGCCGCAGGCTCATCTCGCGGGACATCTATCTCTAATTTTGACTATTTTGAAGCCTTACCTCGGCACGGACGGGTTCCACATGAGCATAATTTACAGCAAATCTCCCTCGGGAACAACCGTACCAGCACACCATATCCCATGAGAACTCTTCTATTAAGCGAGCTTGGGCGAGAGCATTACTACGACGGGTGACCTCCTAGGAAGTCGTTGTGTTGAACCATATGTTGATGTCACCCATTTTATTTCCTTTTATTTCTATTTTATTTTATCATTGACGTCGGAGAACTCGGTGATTGACTCCAAAATTGTCATAGATGGGATGCCTTGGACAGGAAAACATGAGTCATAGGGCCCACGCGACTGATCCGCACGTCTCGTGCAGAGGCCACACAGAAATCGCCTAACTTTGCGCACGATCGTCCAATTCACCATTATGACACCAATCCAGAAAGATCTCCGTGGCACAGCGCGTTGCAGCGATCTGTGGGGACCAGATATCGATTTCGATTTATTTCATACCGCGGGCACTGGTGCATGAGCATAATTATAAATCGAATTACCACACCGCACACCAAATCTCATGAGAACTCTTTAATTAAGCGTGCTTGTGTGAGAGAAGTATTATGATGGGTGACCTTCTAGGAAGTCATCGTGTTGAACCATCTATTGATGTCCAATTTATTTTCTTTTATTTTTATTTTCTTTTACCGTTGACGCTGCAAAACTTAGAGATCGACTCCGAAATTGTCATCGATGGGCTGCCTCAGACTGAAAAACACGAGCTCAAGGGGCCCATGTGGCTTGACAACTCGTCTTATACGGAGGCCATACGAAAATCACTATAACTTCGCACACGATCGTCCGATTCACCATTATGACCACAATCTAGAAAGATCTTCGCGTGGTGCATGATGCATAGATGTGCCATGCGCATCTCGGACTCGATCTCTAATTTTGCTATTTATTTTATCGCAAAGACACGGGTTCCGGATGAGCACAATTTGTGGCAAATCTCCAGGGCCCGCACCAACACACCGCCGAGAACTCTTCGCTTAAGCGGGGTGCTGAGCATGATGGGTGACCGTGACCGGGAAGTCGGTTGAACCATCTGTTGATGTCGCGCATTTTATTTCCTTTTATTTGTATTTTATTTTAATGTTAATGTCGGAGAACTCGGCGATTGACGCTGAAAAAGTCATCGATGGGATGCATCAGACTAAAAAACATGAGTCATGGGGCCCACGCAGCTGATCCGTGTGTCTCGTTCGAAGGTCGCACTGAAATCGCCATAACTTCACGCACGATTGTCATATTCTCCATTATGATCCCAACCTGGAAAGATCTCACACGACGACGCGATGTGTGGCGCATCGGTGGGACCCAGATCTCGATTTCAAGCCTTACCGCATCATCGACGGATTCCAGATGAGCATAATTTATGGCAAATCTCCGGGCTTAGCGACTAAGACACCGCCTCGTGGAGAACTCTTCATTTAAGCGTGCTTGGACGAGAGCAATACTATGATGGGTGACCTCATGGGAAGTCGTCGTGTTGATCCATCTATTGATGCCGCCCATTTTATTCTATTTTATTTTAATTTTATTTTAACATTGACACTGGAAAACTTGATGATCGACTCCGAAAACATCATTGATGGGATGCCTCAAACTAAAAAACTTGAGTCGTGGGGCCCACATGGCTGATCCGCGCATCTCGTGCGGAGGCCGCACGAAAATCGCCATAAGTTCATGCACGATTGTCCGATTCGCCATTTGACCCCGACTCGGAAAGATTTCAGCGACGCGCGAGATGTGTCGCATCTAACGACTCAGATCGATTTCGGCTATTTCAAGCCTCTACATCTAACGAAGTTCCACAAGAGCATAGTTTGTGGCAAATCTCTAGAGGGTGCCACCGCACAAGCACAACAGATCACATGAGAACTCTTCAGTTAAGCGTGCTTGGGCGAGAACAGTACTATAATGGGTGACTTCTTGGGAAGTCGTTGTGTTGAACCATCTATTGATGTCGCATATTTTATTTCCTTTTATTTTTAATTTATCTTACCGTTGCTGCCGGAGAACTCGACGGTCGACTCCGAAAACATCATTGATGGAATGTCGTTGACTGAAAAACATGATCCGTGGAGCCCACGCGGCTGATCCGCACGTCTCGTGCGGAGGCCGCATGAAAATCGCCATAAGTTCTCCCACGATCGTCCAATTCGCCCTTATGACCCCAAATCAAAAACCTCCGCAGGAGCACGACGGGCGATGTGCAGATGCATATCTGGGACTCAGATCGATTTTAGCTATTTCAAAGCTCTTACCTCAAGAACTACGAGATAAGCATAATTTGCATCAAATCTCCGCGGTGGCATCAAAGAAACAAGATCCCATGAGAACTCTTCGCCAGTGTGCTTGGGTGAGAGTAGTGCTATGATGGGCGACCTACTGGGAAGTCATCGTGTTGAACCATCTATTGATGCCGCTCAATTTAATTTCTTTTATTTTTATTTTATTTTATCATTGACGGTGCAAAACTCATAGTACAATTTCAAAAATGTTGTTGATGGGAGGCCTCGGATTGGAAAATGCGTGCTCAGGGGGCCCAAGCGGTTGGTCCGTGCGTCTCGTGTGGAGGCCACACGAAAATCATCATAACTTCAAGCACGATCATTCGATTCGCCATTACGACCCTAATCCAGAAAGATCTCGTGGGGCACGGTGATGGGCCAAAAGGTGCATCCATGGCGAGACTCAGACTGATTTGGCTATTTCGAAGCCTTACCGCGGCACAGACGGGTTCCACATGAGCATAATTTATGGTAAATCTCCAACGGGCGCGACCGCACCAGCATGATCACATGAGAACTCTTCAGTTAAGCCTGTTTGGGAGAGAGCAATACTATGATGGATGAACTCTTGGGAAGTCGTCGTGTTGAACCATCTCTCGATGCTGCCAATTTTATTTTCTTTTATTTTATTTTATCGTTGACGCTAAAGAACTCGGTGACCGACTCCAAAAACGTTGTAGATGGGATGCCTCAGACTGAAAAACATGAGCCATGGGGCCCACGTGGCTGATCTGCGTGACTAGTGCAGAGGCCGCACAGAAATCGCCATAACTTCACGCATGATCGTCCGATTTGCCATCATGACCCCATTCGGGAAAGATCTCTGTGGAGCGCACGACAAGCAGATGTGCCACAGGCCCATCTGGCGAGACCCGCATATCCGATTTTGGCTATTTCGAAGCCTTACTACAGCACAAATGGGTTCCGCATGGGCTTAATTTGAGGCAAATCTCCCTCGTACGTGACCATACCAGTACACCAAATCCCATGAGAACTCTTCTGTTATGCGAGCTTGGGTAAGAACATTACTATGATGGGTGACCTCCAAGGAAGTTGTTGTGTTGAACCATATGTTGATGCTGCCCATTTTATTTTATCATTGACGCCGGAGACCTCGGTGATCGACCAAAATGTCGTATGAGATGCCGGATCAAAAAACACAAGCCGTATGCGCGCTAATGGCTCGTCGCGACGGAATCGCCATATCGTATGATCGTCCGATTCGCCATTATGACCCCAATCCGAAAAGATCTTTGCGGGGCGCACGATGCGCAGATGTGCCGTAGACCCATCTAGTGGGACCCATATCTCTGATTTCGACTATTTCAAAGCCTTACCACGGCACGGACGAGTTCCGCATGAACATAATTTATGGCAAATCACCAGCGGGCGTGAAAGCACCAGCACACCAGATCCCATGAGAACTTTTCAGTTAAGCGTGCTTGGGTGAGAGCAGTACTATGATGGGTGACCTCTTGGGAAGTCATTGTGTTGAACCATCTGTTGATGCCGCCCAATTTTTTTTTTAATTTTTTTTATTTTATCGTTGATGCCGCAGAACTCGGAGATCGACTCCAAAAATGTCATCAATGGGCTGCCTCAAACTGAAAAACACGAGCTCAAGGGGCCCACGCGGCTAGTCCATGCGTCTTGTGCGCAGGCCATACGAAGATCGTCATAACTTCATGCACGATCGTTTGATTCGCCATTATGACCCCAATCCAGAAAGATCTTCGATGGGCGCACAACGCACAGATGTGCCATCGGTGCATCTAGCGGGACCAGTATCTCCGATTTTGGCTATTTCAAAACCTCAGAAGATGATGGGTTCCGGATGAGCATAATTTAAAATCTCCATGCCAACACACCAAGACACCCGGTCTGTGAGAACTCTTCTTGATTAAGCATGCGAGAGTAGACATGATTTGACCTCTGGGATGTTGTTGTATTGAACTATATGTTGATGCCGCGCATTTTATTTCCTTTAATTTGTATTTTATTTTAACATTAACGTCGGAGAACTCGGCGATCGACTCTGAAAAAGTCATAGATGGGATGCCTCTGACTGAAAAGCATGAGCTGTCGGGGCCCACGCCGATCCACGGTCTCATAAAGGTCGACCAAATCGCCATAACTTCAAGCACGATCATCTAATTCGCCATTTTGACTCAAATCTGGAAAGATCTCCATGGGGGGTACACGATGCGATGTGTCGCAGAATATCCGTGAGACCCGATTCCAATTTGGTTAGTCGAAGCCTTACCACGGCACGGACAGATTTCGCATGTGCATAATTTGTGGCAAATCTCTAGCGGGCGCGGTCATACCAGCACACCAGTTCTTACGAGAACTCTTCATTTAAGCATGCTTGGACGAGAGCAATACTTTGATGGGTGACCTCCTGTGAAGTCATCGTGTTGAACCATCCGTTGATGTCGCCCAATTTATTTCCTTTTATTTTTATTTTATTTTATCATTGACGCTGGTGAACTCGACCATCGACTTCAAAAATGTCGTAGATGGGATGCCTCAAACTAAAAAATATGAGCTATTGGGCTCACGTGGCTGATCTGCACATCTCATATGGAGGCCGCCCAAAAATTGCCATAAGTTCGTGCATGATCATCCGGTTCACCATTATGACCCCAATCCGGAAAGATCTCCGTGGGGCGCACGATGCACAGATGTGTCAAAAGGGCATCTAGTAGGACTCGTATCTATGATTTCGGCTATTTCGAAGCCTTATCGTGCCCCGGATGGGTTCCATAAGAGCACAATTTGTGGCAAATCTCTAGAGGGCACCACTGCACAAGCACACCAGATCACATTAGAACTCTTCGCCGAGCATGCTCTTGGCTGAGAGAACCATCTTTGATCGCGTAACCATCTTTTATTTTATTTTACCAACCGACATGCGGAGAACACTTGAAAATGTCATTGATGGGATGCTCGACCGAAAACACAAGCCATGGGGCCCATGCGGCTTATCTACACCTCTTGTTCGGAGGCTGCATGAAAATCGCCAAAACTTCACGCATGATTGTCCGATTCACCATTATGACCCCAATCTGGAAAGATCTCTGTGGGGCTCACGACACTTAGATGTGCCACAAGTGCATCTAGTGGGACTCGTATCTCCAATTTTGGCTATTTTGAAGCCTTACCACAACACGGACGAGATCAGCATGAGCAACTGCACTATCAAACCAGATCCCATGAGAACTCTTCAGTTAAGTGTGCTTGGGTGAGAGCAGTGCTATGATGGGTAACCTCCTTGGAAGTCATCGTGTTGAACCATATGTTGATGCCGCTCAATTTCTTTTCTTTTATCTTTATTTTATTTTACCATTGACACCACAGAACTCGGAGATCGGCTCAGAAAATGTCATTGATGGGATGCCTTAGACTGAAAAACATGAGCTCAAGGGCCCACATGGCTAGTCCGTGCATCTCGTACGGTGGTCGCACGAAAATCATCATTCCTTCACACACAATCATCCGATTTGCCATTATGACCCTAATCCAGAAAGATATCTACTAAGAACGCAGATGCCGCAGTACATCTGGCGACCCGATCTCTCGATTTCATATTTTAATCATTTTAAAGATAATTTAATTAATAAAGTCTTAAGGCACTCTAACATCAATTTATATACACTTCAAATTTTTGAGAATTGAGAGTGGATTATTCAATATTCTAACTAAAAATTAGGTTCACGTCATCCAACATTTATTATCTATTACATCATATTTAATATCAATCTAAAAAAATTAAAAATGCATATTCTTATGTATCTCACAATTAAAATGTTAAGATTTTAACGAAAGTAAAAAATTATATTATAATTTCATTTTGTGCCTTAAAATTTTTATATTATTATAAATAAGAATAATTGAGTTTTAGGATGCAATTTTTATATGATTGATTTAAATTTAATTTCATTCATGATTGGTTCCTTTTTTTATTTTAGAAAAATTAAAAAAAATTTATTTAACTCCACTATTACTATAGCTCATATTCGACTAGCCAAAGATGGAAAGAGAAACCTATCTCCAGCGGAGTCGCCAGAAATCTGTGGGTTCCGAAAATTCACCAACGACCTCTTCGATGAAAAGAGTGTGATATTATGCGTTAGTGTAATTTTCAGAAGGCAGATGGAATAGTATATAAGACACTACCTAGAGATTTTGCCCTTATTTTTTGAAGATTTTAGATATGGTTCCAGGTTTTCTATAGGCGCAAGCACCTATAGTTAATTACCCCTCTCAGTGCTGAGAGAAGACTTTCGATTAAGGCTAGTCGAAGCGTGCGTAGCAATAGTAACATGTAGAGTTTTAGAATTTATATTTATGAACTTCATTATATTTAACTTAAAGAAGATTGTTGGGGGAACGATGATGCACCCGATCTAGATCCCATGGTTCCGTCATCCCGGACTGTCGCGGTCCCTAGTCTACTTAGTCATAGGAGGTAGTCGACCCAACCTGACCGAAGAATCCTTGTCAGCAACACATGGGTTACGTCGTCCAAGGTGTCCTTGTAGACCTGAGGTGGTGTTTGTCTAAGGAGACAAGCTTAAGTCTACCTTAGCTAACAAAGGGCTTTTTGTCATATCAGTTGCACCCTATGGTTCATATCTCAAAGGGCAGAGCCATTGGGGAGCATACGGGCTACAGCTGTGACCGTAATATAATGGTGTCATTTAGCAACAATCACCCTGTGAGGACCCCTAACCGCATCATGTATGGAGTCATCACAATCATAAAAACAGCCACAAAGCCACGCCCCTAATGAGATTGTTTGAGAGTAATATAGTTGCATACTTGATTTGACTTTGGTTCCTTTGTGAGCTAGGATTTTCTTAATTTGTCACCTCAGACAAATAATTGTGGATGGTGAATTGGATTTTTTAGCTTTAAGTTCTTTAAAAATTAAATTTCATTTAAGCATCTATAATTTGGTGATTTATTTGATTAGTTGCTAAGTTTATTTTAATTACAGTACCAAGGAAACTGCAAGAATAAGCAAAGTACAAAAATGCATTTGTTGATGTGAAGGGGGCATTCTTCCCAACTTTTGTTGCCTTAGTCTTAAAGCTAGAAGTTGTAAGAATTGTCTTCCTGGCATATCCAATGGCTTTATAAGTTTTAACAAGACATGCAAAACATGTAGATTTAGCTGGAACTCCATACACATCCAAATAGCCAATTTTACTCAATGAAATAAACAATGATTTAAAGGAGCCAGTTGAAGAAGATGCTGGAGGTTGCGAGCATGATATGAATGAGAGAAAGGTTGAGATAGAAGTTGTAGTCATAGTTGTGTCTAACCTGCACCTCGAAGCAATTGTAATTGTTAAAAAAGGTTTATGAATGAGCTTATGCATGTAGAATCCATGAAATGTTAATATGGTGATTGTGTTTCAAATGCAAAAATTTTATGGCATCCAATCTAGCAAAATTTAGATGCTTGTAGATTAAATTGCTTTATCTCTCAAGCATGTCATTTCTATCAAATGAAATAGTTAACTCTAAAAACTCAGATACCTATTAGGATATTGTATTTTGAACAAAACATATTTGAATGGTTTTAGATGAAAAATATATTTAATAAAGTGGTTTTCTTTACTTATTTTGAGTGTGATATTGAAATCATATTTTTTTAAGGCCTTTTGAAAGAATTTATGTAATTAAAGTCCATAAAAATGTTTATTGCATCCAACCGAAAAATTAAATCTAATGAACTCATCACTTTTTAAAATATGCTTACTAACTTGGTTAAATGAATAAGTCTCTAATTTTGATTAAAAATAAGGCAATACTAGCATATACATCAAATTGAAATGAAATTACAAGGACAACAATCATTGTAACATGCACAACACTTCAAACTAAATTGTTAACTACATGGATAAAATGCAGATAGTTTCTTTCTCACGTACGTGCAGATAGTTATAAGGCCTAACCTTTGGTAATCATCATCATAATTAAACAAATACAAATAATTTGAAATTGAGATATATTTAAGGATTATTTTCCGTGTTATTTTTCACTTACTTAAAGGCCAATTTAATTTAAAGAATTATAAAAAGTGAAATCTTCTTATTACCACATAACCCAAGAGGTGTTTCTAGATCACTTTTGTTTTTTTTTTCTTTTTTACTTTTATTTTTATTTTATTATTTTGATATTTTGAATTTAAATAAAACTTAATTGATAGTGATACAATAATAATAATATCAAGTCTTTATTCCACTACATATGGTCGGCTAAACAAATTTTTGTCTCCATCATCCCATAGTGATATTTTATAAAAAGATTCAAAATCTCCAAAAATTATTTTAATTTTTTTAAGAACAATATGCTTTCTTCACATAAATAATAATATTTTAAAATACATAAAGCAATTTTCTAAAAAAATAATATAAAATAAAACATAAAAAAACATAAGAAATTTGACCTCAAACATGACTTAAGCTTTTCAACTAATAACTCTAAATAGCGATAAGAACCCCTAACCAATGAAGAAAAAAGTAAACAAATCAAAGTGAAGATTTGTTATTAAAATAAAACTTAAAAAATACATCCAATAAATATTTAAAAACAATATAAAAATAAAAATGTAAACACAAAAAAATCGATCACAAACAACATGGCAATTTGAGATTTTCTTTTGTTTAACATAGTTTGTATTTTATTTCTGTGGATTGCTTATGCTTGGATTTGAATTAAAATATAGTTGATTGTGATAATTATTTTTAAAATATTCAAAGTGTTCAAAATTTATTTTAATCATTTTAAAGATAATTTAATTAATAAAGTCTTAAGGCACTCTAACATCAATTTATATACACTTCAAATTTTTGAGAATTGAGAGTGGATTATTCAATATTTTAACTAAAAATTAGGTTCACATCATCCAACATTTATTATCTATTACATCATATTTAATATCAATCTAAAACAATTAAAAATGCATATTCTTATGTATCTCACAATTAAAATGTTAAGATTTTAACGAAAGTAAAAAATTATATTATAATTTCATTTTGTGCCTTAAAATTTTTATATTATTAAAATTTTTATATTATTATAAATATGATTGATTTAAATTTAATTTCATTCATGATTGGTTCCTTTTTTTATTTTAGAAAAATTAAAAAAAATTTATTTAACTCCACTATTACTATAGCTCATATTAGCCAGAAAGATGGAAAGAGAAACCTATCTCCAAATGGAGTCGAAATTGTGGTTCAAAATTCACCAACGACCTCTTCGATAAAAAGAGTGTGATATTATGCGTTAGTGTAATTTTCATAAGGCAGATGAAATAGTATATAAGACACTACCTAGAGATTTCGCCCTTATTTTGTGAAGATTTTAGATATGGTTCTATAAAGCAAGCACCTATAGTTAATTACCCCTCTCAGTGCTGAGAGAAGACTTTCGATTAAGGCTAGTTGTTAGGTCGCTTAGTGTGTGTCGTATAATAGTAGCATGTAGAGATTTAGAATTTATATTTATGAACTTCATTATATTTAACTTAAAGAAGATTGTTGGGGAATGCAGATGCACCGATCTAGATCCCATGGTTCACATCTCTACTGTCGGTCCCCTACTTAGTCATAGGAGGTAGTACCCAACCCAATCAAGAATCCTTGTCGAACACACACGTCGTCGCGTGTCCAGGACTGAGGTGGTGTTTGTCTAAGGAGATAAGCTTAAGTCTACCTAGCTAACAAAGGGCTTTTGTCATCACGCACCCTATGGTTTATATCTCAAAGGGCGAGATACGGCCTGGACCGCATTAATATAATGGTGTCATTTAGCAACAATCACCCGGTCAGAGGACTCTAGTCCTAACTGCATCATGTATGGAGTCTATCACAAATCATGCGCCGAGGACACAGCCAGTGCCACGCCCTGCTAGATGAGATTGTTTGAGAGTAATATAGTTGCATACTGATTTGACTTTGGTTCCTTTGCTGGATTTTCTTAATTTGTCACCGACAAATAATTGTGGATGGTGAATTGGATTTTAGCTTTAAGTTCTTTAAAATTAAATTTCATTTAAGCATCTATAATTTGGTGATTTATTTGATTTTATATTACATTGATACTTGAGTTTGATTGAGTTTGATAATTACAGCTGTTTCGATTCTACCTCTTCCATACAAGTTAACGACATCAAGTAATATCATGAAGAATGACACTTTGAAATTATCTACAAGAATTTCTGAGCTTTCTCACATACAACTCTGTAATCAACTTAAACTTTGTACATCAAAACCGGTATATAGTGAAATATTTTTACTAGGCTAGACCTCGTGGTTTTTTCCTCTTTTCTGGATTTTTCCATGTAAAAATCCTGGAGTTTCTCATTCTCTCTTCAAATATCTATGTGTGTGTTATATTTCTCAACAAGGCTAAGACATAAAGTTTTATTCTACCGCAACTGAGTTTCTAGCACGCAACAGTTTTAAATAAATAAATAAAATTTTTATATGAAATACCTATGTTTAAAACCTACATTCATGATAGATTTATCAATATCGTGGATCGTACAACTAAAGAGATTTACAAGAAAGAAAATAATCTTAAGATGAAGATGTTAGACATAATGGAGAAGTACTTCAAAATAGGAACTCCATGAACTGGATAGATAGATAGATACTACATTTGACAAATGAATCATTGTGAATGGAAAAGCTTTCAAAGCCAAATAGAGAATGTTACATACATAGCATAAGATTTTTATGTATTTATATATCGAGCCAATAAAATTATATATGTACAAAAATGACTCTTTTTCTATGCATTAAAAAGTGCATTTACTTTTTAAAAGTAATGATTATATTATTTGTGATGTAAAATTTAGATTTGAGTGATATTTAAGTAAAAAATAAAAGATTATGTGATATTTATGTAAATATAAAGTAATGCTTGCATATATAACACACAATTATTATGCATTTACATATCAAACTCATAAAGTTTGATATTTGAAAAAAAAAAGTATTATTATTATACATAAAAATATGCATTTGACTTTAAAAATTAATATGATGATATTATTTTTAATATAATAATAGAGATTTGAGTAAAAAAATAAAAATTTAGATAGTAGATATGTAAATATATATGAATTAAATATTTTGTATATATATAACATAAATTACCCATGCATCTTTTTACTTTTTAACTTCAAACGGATTATAAAAATCTCACTTCACATCACTTATATAAGAAGTAGCCAAGATTTACTTTTTGAAGAAATATAGTGTGGAAATCTATTTGAAGCTAGAAACTGCAACTCAACCATAAGTCTATCAAATATTAACCTTAGTATCTAACCATCGTTTCCTCAACAACTTTTCACCTAATAATGATCCTGTCAAATAAATTCTTAAGTATCCACCGTCTTTTAGCTCGATTGGTGAGCGAGCATGGCTGGATTCCCCTTAATCCGCATTCAATTCCTCTCCAGGGCGGAGATGCCTGATGGAAAGTAAGTGGACTATATTATACATTGTATGTATATAGTATAGTGTAGTATGTATAATACACTGTACACTACACTACATATAATACACTATTCTATACTATATACATATAGTGTATTACTATATTATATGTATTACTATACAACACTATATACACTATATATTGTATAGTGTATATGTAGTGTACTACATATAATAGTATTGTGTGTAATGTATATACTACATATTATATACACAATATTATAGACTATACTATATTATGTAGAATAGTATATACATAATATACAATACACTATGCAATGTGCTTATATACTATACTTTACTATACTGTAGTATGTAGTATAGTGATATAACTACACAATATTATACTATACTATTACATTATATAGTACATTATTGTATATTTACACACTAATATACTATATATATAAGATGTAACACCACATAAGATGTAAGTATAAGTATAATACCACACGATGCACAATATCAGATGTGACATTATGCATACATACACAACAACATACATGTGTAGTGTACATACCAAATATATAATGCTGCCATACCATAATATACATACACAATGTATAAAGTATATGCGATGCAAAATACACAAATGCAATGATTACATACACATTAACATTATTCCATACATATTATAACCAATAATCCAATAACATTACATTAATATACATTGTACCACAAAGACAACATAATGTAGTATAAGATGTAAAGATAGCATCGGTATATGCAATGCATATTACAAGAAGTGATAAGACAAATAGATAGCATGTAAAGGTAAGCATATACTACATATAATACACATTGTATACACTATCAAGTATAGATATAGATACATCATAATACAATGCTATTATATAACCATAAGAATTATATACACACATACAAATAAATAAAAGTAGTGTATATGCAAGTATAACACCATATACACCATATACTATACCATACTATCACTAGATGTGTAGTATATAAAACCCATATTATAACATTACAGCATTATTATACATAATTCATACTATATATAATTATACTACACTACACACTATACACTATACTATACTATACAATATATATTACACTACACACTACACTATGCTACAACACTATATAGTATACTACACAATACTAAACACACTACAATAGTATACTAAACACACTATACTATACTAGTATATACTAGTAATAGTAACATTACTACAATAGTATTATGTAGTATATATGTAGTGTAATGTATGTATACACAATATTACACTATATAATATTATGCATAGTAGGCACATATAATACACCATAACAAATTGATACCACTCCATAACGTAGGCACCATACCATACCAATGCGATAATGAGCATAAGATAACAAACAAGAGTGTAATAACTACATACATCTAACAAGCAACATACACAAGATAGTAAAAGGTACAGTGTAGCATATACCATATATAATACGTACATAATAATGTAGCGGGTAACATACAAGTGGCGTATGTGATTAAGCATGTACGTAGCTGTATAATTTATCAGCACATAACACAATCACCATACATAGTAGCAATAGATAATAACATAACATATAACATACCCAAATAGAACATTACACCATACACATTAACACCAACATATATAGCATATAAGCAGTGTAATGAGACCATACCCAATCATACCAAAGCAACCCAAGCAAGATACAAGGTAGCAGAAGCAGTAGATGCATACCACATGCACATGTAAGATGTAGGTAAAGATATAAAGATATTAGCTTGCATAGATACGCAAGATATACAAGATATAGCTTAGCAATAAAGACACCATATACATGTGAAGTAAAGTAGCATAAAGATAACGTATAATATACGTAGACAACATAACCATATTACCAATAATAGATATACAAATACACCATGCACATCATTATGAACAATCATAGCGCTTTTAGTTTGGTGCGTAAAGGTATACACCACATACCAAGAATAGCATAACATATATACCCAGAAGCATAACGCATATTATAGCACAACATACACAATACCATACCACCAGATGCGCATAAATGCAACGCAAGATAAATTTCTATAACATAAGCACAGGTATGTACATAAGATGCAAGATACAGCAACAAGACTCCCATACAACGCAGATGATGCATAGCACAACGTATAATATACGAATACAATAACATAATAATATAATACCATATTCATTACCACGTAAGATACGTATAATCCACCACAACTACACCATACTACCAGTGAAGTGGTCTATATCGGTGCAGTTGTACATACACCAAGAATAACATATACATAATTTCAGTAGCATAACGCATAATATATGCATATAACATGGGCCAATGATAATACACATACACCATATAATTACAATTATCATATACCATAGCATTAACGATAATTTATAAATATAACTGAGCATATACCATATAACTATATACGTTCAAATAAGATAACTGACCAATACATACAAGCATGCACCATATACGGATCAAGATATAAGATGCAAGATAACGCAAGTGCATAGCGCATAACATCCGCGATAGTGGGCGCATATGTAACGCATGATAACATACCGGTGCATGTAAGATGCAGATATGCGCAAAGACATTACCATAACCGCCAGAAGCGTTTTGATTGCGCAAGATAACTATACCATCATAACGAGCGCATAACATGTACACGCTGCGCAGTGCAGATATACGCGCGATAAAGATGCCAGCGCGCACATGCAACATTAAGATGCGGCATACAGCGCATAACATAGCATGACATGCGGCTACGTAATACATAAGCATAGCAAGATAAGCATGCATGTAAGATAAAGTATGCATAGCGCGTAAGTATAGATGACACAACGCACGTCAACATATTATATACGTGCGGCATATCCACATAAGCACATAACATAGCCGAACGTACATAACATACCACATTATTACACACCAAATTACATACCATATAAAGAATAACGAGAGATAAAGACACCACATATACGTAATACGTGATAGCAAGATAAGATAACTCATACGTTAATATGAATGCACACACATATATTACCATAACATCAATAACTATAATACACCATACTATTACTTTCAGCAGCATTGCATAAGATAAGCATGTGCTAACAAGAAGCAGTAATGTATATAAATTTTATAATACAACTATATATTAATACACACCACCTATAATGTGTAGTGCACCATACCATAACGCATACGTACAGTTACACACATAGCATAACATTGTGCGGTAGTAGCATAAGCATGCTAAGCATATATTACATAATAAAGATGGGTAGTGTATAATTACACACAATATATAAGATAAGAAAATTCATTATTATATAGTCCAAAGATTACATAATTATACCATACCACAATAATATACCACACTATACCATTATATAATATACAAGTAAGATAATATGCAAGAATGCAAGATAAGTATAGTATATCGTATTACACTACATATATACCGCATATACTAGCGTAATATACCACCATAATCATACCATACCAGTATATACTAGTAATAAGTAACACCCACAAATAGTTATGTAGTATATATGTAGTGTAATGTATGCATGTCAATAATATTACACCATATATCATTGTGCATATAGTTTAAGATATAATAATCTATACCATACCATGAGTGTTATACCATTCTATAATGTGTAAAAGGTACCATACCATACCACATATACATAAAATATAAATAATAGTATAGTGTATAACACCATATATAGTATACCATACACCATATTATTATCATGTAAAGTATACACACCAATCATACCATATACAACAATTTATATATGTAAACCACATACAGATAATTAATACAAGATAACACAATATACTACACAATATATAAGCAATGTCTTCTAATAGTGTATATTATATACACTATACTATATTATACACTATATACATTACATAATATAATATAACAATTACATACCATACCATACCATA